>JAVTVY010031341.1:0-123566 GCA_036873755.1 Hanleya hanleyi
ATGTCTAAGAACATTATTCTGGTGAAACTTCGAGAAAGAAACGTGTGAGAACGAAAAAAATAAAATAAAATAAAATAAAATAAAATAAATAAAAATGAAAAAGAATATATTTTTGCTTGTCCTGGATGGATTGGAGTGGACACCGTATTAAAAAACTGATTCAACAGTACAGTACCTGTGCAGCTACTAGAAAATTACATTATTCAACTTAATCATGACAAAACAGATAAAAAACAATTCTTAAATACAGTAATTCCCCTAATAATTCAATCACAGGAAGTTCACTTTTCAGCTCTGTTATTCAAACAGAGAAAAAGTAACATTCCCATTCTTCATTCAAATTGAAGAAAAGTCATATAATATCACAAAATGCGACACTTTATAGCTGGCGCCATCAAGAATATTTCCAGAAATAAGCCATTTTTGCTGCACTTCCGGTGATCGAATTATTAGGGGAATTACAGTACTGAAAGAAGACGGGATATCTTTTTTTCATCCCCCCCCCCCCGCCAATACTCAGTGCATGCCCAATGGCTTTTAGGATTTCAGTTATTAAAGGGCATACAATGTATATATATATACATGTATATCCATAATTAAAACATTAATTAGTCACTAGATGGCCAGTCCCATGTGGTAGGTTCAAAAGATTCATACTCTGTGCTGTAAAGTTTGGAGCGTATGAATTCCTCTTTGTTCTTTGGCTCGGGATAGAGTGAGGCGAGTTTTTCCTTGTACACGTGTTCAGCAATGTTCATGGCAATTTTCACGGACACCTCTCCAATCTGATCCAATGGCGGGTACACTCGCCCCTCTTTCAAATGTTGGTCCGTTACCAGATCTGCCAATGACTGTAACCAACAAAACAGATCAAGTGAGTGAATGATGTTTGCAACTACAGTGAAACCTGTGAATACGGACACCTGGGTAAACTGACCAACCTTTAAATACTGTCAACATTACCTTGGGTCCCAATACTTAAAGTGATCACCCTACTGAATCGACAAGTATGATTGTAGGTGAATGCACCAGTCCATGTGTCATGCGACCATGAACTGTAGATCGGATCACTTCACATTGAAGCCGGATAACAGCTGCAATGTTATAATGAGGCAACATATGATTGTATATCAGATATGTCGACAGTCCATGGTAGCTACCATTTGTCTTGGCAACAGTCCATTTGGTTACAGGGTTAGTGGCCAAGGTTACACAGTTCACGTCAATTCGGACTGACCGTATTTTGACCTACCATGGACTGTCGATCGGTCCAATGATGATATCATGGACTGTCGTAATATCAGACAGACAGAGAATAAACTATTAATGGTTCATATTCCTCTTAAACACACACAAGTGAAAGGAATCGAGAGATGAATAAGTCAGTGATACATGAGGCAGGTAGTAAGTTCCCACGTGTTCATTTTGTGCTCATTTCCTCACACTATAATTTGATGCTAATACCTACCATGGACTGTCCACCAACACCTGAAAACACCTCTCGCCGCAAAAATGTTAAAACATTTTGTTAAAGGAATAGACAACCTTTGATAAACGTATATTGCAAATAAAAGAACAATTCCAGGAGTGCCCAAAACGATTTTTATTTCAATTTTGCAATTTTTTCCAACCGAGTAAGAAAGCCGTTAATGACAAATTCTGTCGCTTGTAAGGGCGCCGCCATTACGGCAAGTTTAGTGACGTCACTGGGCCGCAGAACATTGCAGTGAACTGGGCGGAAACGCACAGTTTGCCATGCACTGGAATAATCGCAGCCCGATAGGCCAGCAGGTGTGGCTATACATTCTTGTATTCTGCACCCTGTAAATACCGGCTGATGTTTGTACAATAACAATGATCTTATCCTTGTTGTTGAGAAATCGGGTTTGATCTGTCGGCCAGTCTAGACTGTCAAAGTGTCAATGAAACACAGCATCGAGTTGTCTGATAAAATATGCTTCCGTTACAGGCCAATACTTTTCAGCTGGTGACTACGCCAACATGCGTCAACAAAATTCGGCAGTAAAACTCACTGAGATTGTTTAATGTATAACCGAGAATGTGAATGATTCTGATTTCTGTGTTACCAATTCAGAGAATCGAGCCTCAATAAAGATCGGCACTCAGCCAGAAAACGAAACTAAATCTGCCTCAGCTGGAGGGCCGTTACCCCGGGAAAAGATTGTCCGAAGATTTCTCTCACCGTTGAACTGTTACCGAAAGAAACTGTCTAGCATGACACGGCCGTTAAACACCCACCCAAATATCTAGCGTGCGAGAAAATTTACCTGAGAATGTTTATGGAATAAATCCTCGTCAGCTAATGTCAGCACTTGCACATGTGCTCATCTGATCGTTTCCTAACAGGACATCTCACAGCAGAGCCGATTAAATGAAATCCGCGTACGGCCGTCATCTACGGTACATGCATCCTCAATCGATTTCTATGGTAGATCGTCTTCAATGGGCTCGAACATGCCTGACACTAAGTTGTATCCCTCGACACTGCTCCCAAGCAGCGCAGATGAAAGCATGGTTTGGCCCAGTCATCAGTCAGGTTAAAACTCTCGGAAATGCAAGGCGACCCTTGGAAAAAGTTGAAAATCACTTGCTGCCATGTTTGCTCTCTAACAGCAGAGCGGCCCATTGACGTCATGAGCTAGTTGTCACGTGAATATGACTCGGCCGCTCATTGGTTAAACCATAAAGATGGTGGCTCCCTTCATTCAACACATCTGGTCATTTCCACAATGTTTGGGAGTATTTTTCTTCGTTAGAAAGAATCTCAAAAATAGGGAAAAAATATTTTTGGGCACTGTTTGGATTGTTCTTTCAGTCGCAGTGTACGTTTGCCCAATGTTGTCTATTCCTTTAACTTGAAATAGTAATAACCCTACATTTGGTGACAGTATAGTACGATATCTCTCCATCAAAAAATGACTGGACACCAGTAACCATACCTGTCATCGATATGCTGAAAATCGTTCATTTCCGGCTGTGGTCACAGTCGTCTGGTCAGACACACGCCCACACTTGATAACGAAAGCACCGAAAAACCTACCATTGACTGTGATATGACACGTGACCGGCAGTGTTTACCTACCATCATACTTGCCGATTCGGTAGAGTGAAGTGATCATAAACCCTCAAGTAAAGTTTCCATCAAATGAAAGACCATGGCAAACAGTGTGGGAAAATATTTATTGTAAGTTATTGTAAGGCACACTGCCTTAATACATATATTTCAAACTTTGTATGCATTTTCCAATGCTTGATTAAAGCTTAAGGGGTGTATACTTTGAGTTTTAACACACTCACTGTTCCAATGTGCAAGTTTCACCAAAATCTGGGAGACGGTAACTCAGAAGTGTCAAGTAAATTTGAATCTTGCATTTAATTTCCCCGATACTGGTGAAACATGAACATTAGAACAGTGAGTCTGTGTTGAAACTCAAAGTATACACACCTTAAACTTGAACCAAGCATTGGACAGTGCATACACAGTTTGAAATATATGTATTAAGGCAGTGCGACATCACTGGACCTAGATATGATTGCAACAGACCACCATAGAATACCATGCTTTATTTGCAGTTTACTCTGTGTAATAAAATCGTAAAAAAATTACAATAAATATTTTCCCAAACTGTTTGCTATGGTCTTTCATTTGATGGAACTTTACTTGAGGGTTTACGATCACTTTAAATTCAAGACATTTTGAACCTTGATAATTCAGAACCCTGTCAAAACTGACACTATAATCTGGTCCCAAGCATGGTCAGTTTTAACAGCTTTCACTGTACAATTTTGTGGTCAGATGTTGGCCTATATGACATCAAAATCGATGTGATCAATCAGACAATAAACTGAAATTGATTTCTCAGAAGCGGTGTTGGCTCCGTTCTTCCACTAAGAGCAGCACATCTTAGTTGTATGGATGATTCAGTAAAGAAATAACGAAGTACCTTAGGCAGCCAATGATCAACATAATAGAGCTGTGGTCTATCGGCAATCAGATGCACAAGCTTTGGTGCATAAGTTCGAAGTCATTTTCAAGATATTGTGGCAAAACAAAGCCTTAATGAACTGATGCAAGCAACAGCAATGCTATTATGGTGCTGGGGTAGTAACACCATGAAGAGTTGAAGCCATATCTTTTGTCATCATATTTATATATATATGCTGAATACTCTACCTGTGCTGAGCGAAGGAAGATGGATTCAGGGATATGTCTGACTTTGAAGAGGATCGTCCCTAGTGCAACACCAGGGAAGATATAGGAGTTGTTCCCTTGTCCTGGGTAAAACGTCTTGCCATTGTAGGTCACTGGATCAAACGGACTTCCGCTGGCAAAAACACAACGTCCCTGTAAAAAATAAACCCTCAGCATGTACTGGGTCATGAAAGTATTTATGAATTTTATATCTTAACCTCACTGACAGAGAACAGCAGGACATAGGATTGATCTTTCATGTAATTGATAGGTGCTAGTGCACGTATGTGCATTGAAATGCCACTCCTTTGCAATAAAGAAACTATGCCTAAAATCACATCTCGATATGATAATCGAATACATTCAACGCTTGAAATCAGAGGAGGAGAACTGCCAAATTGAGATCGAATGTCTTGATTTCAATCTCTGTTTGAATACTAAGCAATATGATAATCCCTCTAATCAGTCAAGTCAGTGAATAGGACTTAACGTCGCTTTCAACATTGTTTCAGTCATATCGCGATGAACCAACTAAGCACCACCCAGCCAAGTTGCGTTCCCTACTTTAAAGAAGAAATCTTTGAAGCAGCAATAATTCAATCACAGGAAGTGAAATTTCCCACCATAAAATCTGGATGCGATCAAATATATTAGAACAGGATGTTGACAAAATGGTTCAAAATCGTGCATATAATCCATTATTTCTTCCTTATTTCAAAGATTATAAATGATCAAATTTATCAGAACCATGAAATTAAATTCCCCCCCCCCCCCCCAAATTGGAGTTGACTGAATTTTGATAAGAAGATTGTGTAGTGCTATGACCAGCTGTCCTGTCATAACCTATACACTGTTTATTTTAGACATGTCAGATCTATGCAAGGTTATTAATTATTCTATGCATCATTTTTACAGTCACCATGTGTCTCTTAATCCAGTTATTGTTCTATATCTACCAGCCGGGTTTATTCCCTACTGTGTGTAATCCTATCTTTGTTCCACTAGTTTATCAAAACCTTTATGTTCAGACATGTTAGATGAAACCTGCTGTGTTGGCATCTGTCATGCCAAATCTTCAGGTATATAAACCTTGTTCAACTGTTATTTATTTAAGTAATATGTACCGGTAATAAACCACGAAGTACAACTTCACAACAAGTCTCCAGAGTCCTTATTTGATGTCGGCCAACAGTTGAAGACCAGAACCCCTGGTTAAATTGGTGGAGAACTCGAGCATGCCTTCTTTTTAGCTAGGCAAAACGATCCTTGTACCAACTGTATGGAAAACTGACATCAACAGAAGAACATCACTGATCAGACGAGTGTAAACTTATTTTTTGGAAAACCACAAAATGGCTGCTCCTCTACCTCATGTTGTTCTCACTGCCTTGGACTCCCTGGACCTAGAGAATCTACCACTGTCTTGGAAAATACAAGACAATGGACAACACGTTGTTATCAGCCTTCGTTGGGAGCGGTATTCTTCTGCTACATGCAACATGTCTGCCAGCAGCGCAAAGACAGGTAATGCAACATGCAGCAGTGCTGACCAATCCAAGAAGAAGTTAACGAAGAAGACACCATCTGCGATTCAGCGGGATAGAACGCGGATGGAAAACTTTAGGAAGAGGAAACAAGATCACCATTCCAAGGACTTCCCGAGTCATAACGATACATCAAGTTAATGACACTGTTACACCTGAAGACAGTGAAGTTAAACAGATGAGTTCATTGGAATTAACGAAAAGTCCTGAAACATGTGCTCCTGTAGTAGAAACGAAAACAGATATGCTGGAAGAGAAAATACGAACACTAGAAACAGAGATGGTTGATATTCAAAAGGCTCTTGAAATCGCGGACACTGAAAACCTACAATTAGAGGATAAAGCTAGTGCCCAGAGTAAAGAAATACAGCAACTGAATAAATCAAGTCATTTCTATGAAATGATGATTAGTGACAATCACTCGGCTTTTGATGAACTTGATAGTAAATATGATGATGTTGTTGTAAAACTCAAATCAAAGACTGTAGAAACAGAAAGATTACAACATGAACTTATAATTGCGACAGCGAAGATTCGGGAGCTGACTAAGCATCAACAAAACGTGCAAAACTTTAGACCGGGCCGACACAAAAATAGAGACTATAGGTTCATGTAGTTTTTGGAATTCTCAGATCATGTGTACCTTTCCCAAGAAGTATCTACAATATATGTTATTTAATTTCTCTTTTATTGTTATACAATTAGGTTTCATTTATGTTTTTCCAGTTTAATTTAAAGGTACATGTAACCCTATTTCAGATGATGATATTTAAGCGCCGAGGACGACGCTTAGTCGGACGGGGGGCAAATATGACCAGCTGTCCTGTCATAACCTATACACTGTTTATTTTAGACATGTCAGATCTATGCAAGGTTATTAATTATTCTATGCATCATTTTTACAGTCACCATGTGTCTCTTAATCCAGTTATTGTTCTATATCTACCAGCCGGGTTTATTCCCTACTGTGTGTAATCCTATCTTTGTTCCACTAGTTTATCAAAACCTTTATGTTCAGACATGTTAGATGAAACCTGCTGTGTTGGCATCTGTCATGCCAAATCTTCAGGTATATAAACCTTGTTCAACTGTTATTTATTTAAGTAATATGTACCGTTAATAAACCACGAAGTACAACTTCACAACAAGTCTCCAGAGTCCTTATTTGATGTCGCCCAACAGTTGAAGACCAGAACCCCTGGTTAAAGTGCACTGCTTTATGTGCACGAGACCTGAATATCAGGTCGTTCAGAGTAACTTGGCATGGTTAACCTTGTAACAATGTTTGTTAGGCATAACCCGAATCTGTCCTAGAAATATGGTTAAGTAGGACTGGAAAAATTATTATTTTATAGAATAGCATGAAACTATGATCTTAGAATAAAATCACAAAAACAACCTTTTTTTTCTTAATTTTTGTGTGGTATGCCCAAAAAACAGATTTTTTACAGTTGGCCTTATGGACAGGTCATGATCACCAATTTGACCCACCAGCTAACCAGTTTGTTATTACCTGGTTATCAAGATTATGGTCCTATTTGAAACCTATGCGTACCTCTGAGTTCTGGTAGGCTTCCTCTGCGGTGCATTCTGCCATACTAGTGGGGTTACTTAGGGCGAAAATGATGGGTCTCTCGTTGAAGGAGGACATATCTCTGATGATCTGCTCGGTGAACACACCTGGAACAGCTGCGGCACCTGAGATGAAAGAGTAAAGTTCACCATCGTCAATATCAGCTACACATGGGCAATCTGATGTCAGCACTCAACTCCTGTGACCCTGCTTGGACAAAGCTAAGCAAAACCCAGGCCAGAAGCAGGAGAGATGATAAAAGGGCCATAACTCTTGGGAAGATCTAATCATTGAAATGGGTAACAAACCTGACCGTGCACACTGACATACTTAGTATTTACTATCAAAATTTCAAACTGTTACACAAATTATTAATGAGATACAGCCTGGACAAGTAAGTACAATATCAACATTATATTGATGTTGAAAATAAAGGGTCGTAAATCCAGAAAACAGGACATTTCAGTCACCAACAGGGATAATTACTTGCTAATTACAATCTCGTAGGATCAGTGTTTTTATCCAAAATACACTGTAATCATCACTGGGACAAGGTAGTAAAGAAGAAACACAGTACAATTTAGTTTGGACACTTCTGAATCGGTCGCGTTGTTATTTTGGAGAATTTAAATAAGCCAACTATTCGTGTATATGTATCACAATAAATACAAGGTCAGAGCTGCATGAAGAAGCACGAATAATCCTGAAAATATAGGAATAATAGGGCAAAATCAGTCAAATTTGAGAAAATATAGGGGAAAATAGGGGTGAGCAAAAAATATAGGAAAAAACAGGAAAAATAGGGCCAGTGTGAGCCCTGTAACTCTGGAAAATCATCCAAAAAGGTAAAAACCCTGACCATGCTTATCCACAAGGTACTAGTCATCCTTGTATGTTTTGGAATTGTCCATCAAATAGTAACTGAGATATGGACAGTGGACAAACATATATTGATCTTCTGAATAAAAGGGCCATAACTCTGAGGAAAATAATCAGAACAGGTACAAAAACAGACAGTGCACATCTGCAACATACTGAGCATCCTCCATGTAAGTTCCCAAGGTTTTGATCAAATAATGGCAAACACATATTGATGTTGAAGGGTAAGGGCAATAGCTCCGGGGGAAAATCATCCAAACAGGTAACATGACAGTGAGACACACAAAACCCCTTGGTTTCTCCCAAGCAATTGAGAAATATGCTGGGAATGTGCAACATATTATGGCTATATTTACTAATCATCAAGAATTGTCGGTTTTAGAGCATATCATTAATTCTGCAGATATAACAGCTACATTCAAGCATATATCACAAAATCATACATTTTTACACCAATAAAGGGGCATAACTCTGTGAAATAACGGCCGAGATGAATAATTTTTTGTAGGCTTCTAGCGTACAAGTAGATAAATAAGTTTCCAAAATTTGGTAGCTGTATCAAGACAGTTCTTCAGATGTTACTGGTTACATTCAAGCGTATCCATGATTATTACATCCGCAAAGGAATGTAACTCCACAAAATAAGGGTAGAGACGATGAATTTTTGTATGCTTCTAGAATACAACTAGATAAATGAGTTTCCAAAATTTAGTAGCTGTACCGAACACAGATCTGCAGATCTCTATAACTTGTACATACAACTATATATCACAAAATCAGAGATTATTACATCCGAAAAAGGGCATAACTCCATAAAAATTGACTGAGATGATTAATGACTAAGCGGTGTCCAGAGGCAGGTGAAGGTTTGGATGGGGGTTGGAAGCAAGGGTGAGAATAATTATCACGAACCGACTGTACACTTTTAGTTTCAAAGTTGCATCATGATTGATGTGTAGAAACCTGTAGCTATCGTTAACAGTTTCGAGACACTTACCAATTAGAGCTGTGGGTTTAATTTCCCTCACAATCTCATCTAAATTCTTTATACTTCTATGGTCTTTAGCAAAGGGAGCTTTATGACTTGAGATTCCTCCATCTGGACGATTCTACAAAAAAAACCCAAATACACGTAGAGTTTACCTACTGGTTAATCGCCGTACGTACAAAGATAATGATTCAATACTTTACTCAAGTTAATGTTTTTCCCTGTTCCAGTTACACATCATAAGTCTTTTTATCTCTCCCTAGCTGTCAGTGGCTAGATCAGATCAGCATCAATTTCTTCCACAGAACCATGTACAATATAAAGACACACACAGATATCTGACAATGTTATCTCCTGTACAAGAAATGTGGAAAAGCCTGGAGATAGTGAGTGAGCATGTGGTGAGTACGATTTAATGTCGTTTTCAACATTTTTTCAGCCATATCACGACAGTGCCTACATGTGCCTGGACACGAGAGTGCCCACAGTTCCTGTTATCCTGGACACTGATCAGCCCAGCCAGTACAGCACCTGGTCACCCATCTAAGTATTGACCGAGCAATATCCTGAAGGATACCAGAATTTAGTTAAGGAAGTCATATAACCGCAAATTATCTGCGACATCTGCACAGAATTCCGTGCATTACATTTCAGCGATGCGTTTTTTTTCTTTAGAAATCGATACATTTTTCCTTGTGACATCATGACCATTTAATATCGTACTCTTTGTTGGCGTGGCATTCACCAACGTCATAACATATCGCATTGTTGGGGCTTCTTGAAAGTGACAAGCAGAGTTTATCATACTCTCCATAACCTTTTCATCCTATGGTAATGCCTCTAATAATTCAATCACAGGAAGTGAAATTTTGTACTGTAAAATCAGAGGGTGATCAAATTTATTAGAACAGGAAGTTAAATAAAATGGTTAAAACTATTTCATATAATTCATTATTTCTTTGTTATTTCAATGATTTCAAGGGATGATCAAATTTATTAGAACAGCTGATTGAATTTTGCACCCAAATTTGGGAGTGATTGAATGTTGATAGGGTGATTGAATTATTAGAGGGATTACCGTATTTCATTAGATGTAGGAATATTCCAGAGAGGGCTCTGGGAGGAGGGCTGACTGTGAGAGGCGAGTAACCACTCCCCTCTCTAGCCCTCTACTTGCCTTTCAGCATGTTCAGGAGAGCTACCAGTCAATCGCTGGGAAATTGATCTCTTGATCATGTCACATATGGAGGTAAGTAATTACCTTAACGATAAGGCCCTTAGAATCGACCATCCATATTTTGCTGAGCGCCTCCACTCTGGGTGTTCCCTCCTCCTCCATAGCTAGGGCCAGAAGGCTAGCTATACCTATGGATGCCTGGGAAAACAAAGCAGAAAATGTTTAGAAATAACAAGCTGTGACACTCAGCTGATGTTTTAACATTCAAGTGTACTGATATTCTTTATCTAAAATAGAGCCCCTCCAAAACTTAACAAACTTAGATGGCTCGGTGGTATCAAAAATGACAATATGCACAAGTCATGCAAGTCGCAGTGCTGTCAGAAAGCACATCAGCACAACAGCCTTATTCAGAAAAGCTTTGATCTCCCTTGTACCACTAGGAGGCAGTGGTGCAGGGAACTTCTGGTAAGTGTCCAAGGCCCTCGCAATTAGTTTAAGTACTCAACTACTCAATTATTCCAGAATATTAGATTCAAAATATACAAGAACTTTTGATGAATAACTTTCCTTGAATAAAATAGTTTTTCAAACAAATTGTCTGGAGTAATTCTTCAATCCATATATTTAGAAATAATTGCAGTGACCTTTGATAAAAGTGAAACCAAGGTCATTATAAGAGCAGATTTTTATGCCTTTGATCTTAAAAAGTGGCGGTGATTCAGAGGAAGACAATACACTTTCTGAATAGAGGTATATGTCACTGCGTTTTGAACATCATGGTTTCGTAATGATGCGATGCTGCAATCTCAATGAGGCATTGTATGACATCCCTCCCGTACTTTTTGAAAACAGGTGAAATTTGTGAATTAAATGTGCATAATTGAATGAAATCGTAGTTTAAAAAATTGGGGGTGACTGAATTTTGATAGGATGATATAAGTACATTTATTTGAAGATTTACTACACACATGATAAAACTTGTGCATTGGTAATTAGCATTCAACAAGAAGCTGATTACCTCCCCTGCTCCCTGGAACAGGAACACATTATCTGACAAGCATTTCCCAGTTACACGAAGGGATGCAAATATTCCTGCTGATGCTACTGCCGCTGTACCTACGAAAACATAAACAAACAGTGTGGTTGGTGGAGAAAATAAATATCAACTTACAATCAGTTTAATTCTTATTAGATTGTTCTTTTGGCATTTTGTAAGTACACATAATTAGTTATTCGGGGAAAAACTGCAACAATGTTACTTTCAACCACAAAAGACCATAACTATGCAAAGAATTTAATCACTATGCCTGTCAGGCTGTGACTAAGGTGGTCTCCCTTAAATGTGATTGTGCTGGTTCCTCCCAGATTGTGATGAAGATGGTCTCCCTTAAATATGATTGATATGGTTTATCCCAGATTGTGATGAAGATGGTCTCCCTTAAATATGATTGATATGGTTTATCCCAGATTGTGATGAAGATGGTCTCCCCTTGATTGAGTGTGACTGCAATGATTTCTCCCAGAGTTCATTTCTATTCAATCAAATCCTTCGTTATTTGCGTTATTGATTGGTTATTTGTTAAATCACTCATCATAGGTCGAAAGTGGGAGAACTGACCTTTGAAATGAGGCCAAGATCTCCCACATTCTACCGCGGGAAATGAGATTTCGATGGCGTTGAAAATGATCCAAAAACGGCAAATTCTTCGCTGATTTTCTCAATTTCCATCACAATGAAGGTACGTCTTCAGTAAAATAAACTTCTTATACGTTTATTGCATGATTTACAATAAAATTTGAACAAGTTTTGGTGATTAATTCCTTGTTCAACGATGTGAACTATCGACGAGCTGTCACTTGATGAACATTTTACTGTACGGCGATTGTTTTATATGGTGGTCAATTGCGGCCGGTTTCAGCCGTTATGGGTATATACGGTGCCGGCCAGTTTTGGCCGGGATAACTACGAAAGGGTTAAATATGATTGATATGGTTTATCCCAGATTGTGATGAAGATGGTCTCCCTTAAATATGATTGATATGGTTTATCCCAGATTGTGATGAAGATGGTCTCCCCTTGATTGAGTGTGACTGCAATGATTCCTCCCAGATTGTGATGAAGATGGTCTCCCTTAAATATGATTGATATGGTTTATCCCAGATTGTGATCAAGATGGTCTCCCCTTGAGTGTGACTGCAATGATTCCTCCCAGATTGTGATGAAGATGGTCTCCCTTGAGTGTGACTGCAATGGTTCTTCCCAGATTGTGATGAACTTGATCTCCCTTAAATATGATTGATATGGTTTCTCCCAGATTGTAACGAAAATGGTCTCCCCTTGAGTGTGATTGCAATGGATCCTTCCCGATTGTGAAGAAGATTGTCCAACCCAGATTGCGATTCACAATGCCTCTTCATAATTGTCATAACATTGGGCGCTCAGTGACAGTGGTTAAGATTGTCTCCCCCTGATTCTGACTACAGATGTATTTTCCAGTCATCCAAAGGATGATCATTCACTGGTGCAATTATAATTGTCTCCCCTGACTGCGAACAAGCTTCTCCCACTACTGTAATTAGGATTATCTGCCCTCGACTGTGATCAAGATTATCTCTTTCAATGATCAGGTTAAGATTGTCTCCCCTGATTGTGGTTTAAGAGCATCTCCAGCTGATTGTTCAAGCTTGTCTCTCAACCAGTTCCTTGAAAGACATTTAGAAGTCTATGTAACACGAGACTATTCTATGGATAACAACTTCTTCATTGCTGCGGAGCTGAAGTTTTGTTGGAGATACTTCTATGGATAACAACTTCTTCATTGCTGCGGAGCTGAAGTTTTGTTGGAGATACTTCCAACTTTTTGAAAGCTAATGTCAGAAAAGATTTTGGAGAACAGTGTATTTGACACAAGACCGCAGACAGGCCGTCCATATTAATTTATGTGTTTCGGGTAATCAGTTCCATCAAAACCTGGAGGTGGGTTGGTAGGGAATTGTTTTTTTTTTATGATTTTTTTTTTTTTTTGCTTTTTCAGCAAAGCTTTTAAAAGGAAGATTCCAATTTTTTGTACTAGATTTATCAATTTATAGCTGGATTTACATGTACTGGCTGTGTTATGCATTCATGTAACAACTCAGAACAAGAGCCCAAGGGGCTTCAATATACGCCCGTATATCTGGAGTTACATTGGTTCAAATTTCAAGGTTGTTTAATAGCCTTGATTCCAATTGATCTAGCAATCCAGAGAAAGGTCTACAATTTTTTGCTTATAAGAATGTAACATATATCACATCTTATATTGAATGATAAACTAAAATGAGCTTAACTCTTGGTAACTAGTTGACCTTGAAGCAAGAGCTGAGAGCTCACATATGCCACACTGAAATCGACAATAGTCAAACACAAGAAAATAGTAGTTTTCCTGTAAATGGATTCCTTTCAAACGAGAGAATTTTTCATGAAGGAAGAAGAAAGTGATGAAGTAAACCTTTGTTCTTGAGTTAATAAACAGGTGTGAAGTTCATAAAGGACTCCTCTTCCCGTTAAATTAGTAAATGTATGGTTTTTATTTCACAACAGTTCAACTTAATGTAGCTGTTTCAAACATGGGAGACAACTCCACAGGACAATACCATATAAATGCAGGGAAAAGAATTTCGAATATTCCAACAATATTCCAACACATTTAGTCAGCTAAGCTTGATTCAGTTTTGGGGGACTGCGACCTAGACCTTTGACAAATTGATCTCATATGTATGGCTCCACTTTGCCATGCGAGTAAGGTATACTCAAAGTTTGGTACCAATCCATACCTTGAAACTAGAGCTATCGCATGGACAACAAATGTTAATGGATGAATGGACAGAATGCAACATCTCATTACACGACCTCGTCTTCGACAGGCATATGAAAATGTGACTTTTAATAATTTCTTGATTTTGGGGTCACAGTGACCTTGACCTTTGACCTTGACCTCAATTTTGGTACACAACACATCGTCTTCCCTCAATCTATCAATGCACACAAAAAATCATGATTTTTAATGATTTCCTGATTTTGGGGTCACAGTGACCTTGGCCTAAATTTTGGTACATGACAAACCGTCTCCCCTCAATTTCTCAATGGACACAAAAAATCATGATTTTTAACAATTTCACAATTTTGGGGTCAGTGACCTTGAACTTTGACCTTGACCTACATTTTGGTGTGTGACACATTGTGTCCCCCTAATGTATCTACTGACACAAAAAAAATGTTATTTTTAATAATATCCTAATTTTGGGGTCAGTGACCTTTGACCTTGACCTAATTTTTGGTATGCATCACTTCATTTCCGCCTATTGAATCCATTCACAAAAAATTAGGAATTTTTAACAATTTCCTGATTTTTCAATCACACTGACCTTTGACCTCTGACCTTGAGCTACATTTAATATGCAACACATCGTTCCCCCCAGGGCATCTACTCACCAAAAATTAGAACTGTAGATAGAAAACTGTCAATGATCAATGATTTCCTGATTTTTGGCAACAGTGACCTTTGACCTCTGACCTCGACCTCAATTTCAGTACGGGACACATCGTCTCCACCTGGTGTATCCACTCACAAAGAATTGCAATTGTGGATAGAAAACGTTCACAGATATAGACCGGACACGAACACTTCAGTGATTTCCTGTTTTTTAGGCCAGTGACCTTTGACCTGTGACCTCGACCTTCATTTTGGTACGCGACACATCGTCTCCCCGTAGGGTATCCACTCACCAAAAATTGGAGCTGTGGATAGGAAACTGTCCCAGATATAGACCGGACACGAGAACCGGACAGACGGACGGAAACCGCCATCACATAATACGTCCGCCTTTTGGGCGGGCGTATAAAAATTAATTGTTAAGGATTGGAAAGAGTAATAGAACATGAGATTGATCTAATCAAAACCCCTCGGCTTTCCCCAAGTGATTGAGACCCATGTGTAGTGTGAATTGGGGAAGAGATAGTTCTATGTGGGATGATTAAGATATACCGGTAGTTGGTTTACATATAGGAGAGAAATAGAAAAATTATATATCTGTGAAGGGGCATAACTTTGTAAAATATGGGTCGAGGGGTGCCACTTTCGACAAGCGTCTGACTTAGCACTCTGTAAAATAAGAATCGAGACAAATAAGCTGTACCGAACACGGATCTGCAGATATAACTTGTACATTCAGCTACAGATAACAAAATCGGAGATTATTACATCTGAAAGGGGCATAACACCATAAGCAAAGGCGAGTAATCCTTTGTTGGCTAGTAGAATACAACAACAAGTTTCCAAAATATAGTAGCTATACCGAACACAGTTCTGCAGATATAGTTGGTTACATTCAGGCATATAGGACAGAAATAGAAATTAATATATCAGTAAAGGGGCATAACTCTGTAAAGTATGGGCCACTTTCGATAGGCGTCTGACTTAGCACTACTGTAAAATAAGAACCGAGACGAATAAGCTGTACCAAACACGGATCTGCAGATATAACTTGTACATTCAACTACAGATAGCAAAATCGGAGATTATTACATCCGAAAAGGGCATAACTCCATGAGCCGAGGCGAGTAATCCTTTGTTGGCTTGTAGAATACAGGAATATAAATAAGTTTCCAAAATATAGTAGCTATATCGAACACAGTTCTGCAGATATAGTTGGTTACATTCAGGGATATAGGACAGAAATAGAAATTAATATATCTGTCAAGGGGCATAACTCTGTAAAGTATGGGCCGAGGGGCGCCACTTTCGATTGGCATCTGACTTAGCACTCTGTGAAATAAGAACCAAGACGAATAAGCTGTACCGAACACGAATCTGCAGATATAACTTGTACATTCAGCTACAACTAACAAAATCGAAGATTATTACATCCGAAAGGGGCATAACTCCATAAGCCGAGGCGAGTAATCCTTGGCTTGTAGAATACAACAATATAAACAAGTTTCCAAAATATAGTAGCTATACTGAACACAGTTCTGCAGATATAGTTGGTTACATTCAGGCATATAGGACAGAAACAGAAATTAAAAAATCTGTAAAGGGGCAGAACTCTGTAAAATATGGGCCGAGGGAAGCCATTTTCGATAGGCGTCTGACTTAGCACTATATAAATAAGTGTTGAAAATTTGGTGGTTGTGTCTCAAGCGGTTTTGCCTAAAATGCGGTAACGGACTTACGGACGGACGTACATGGCGACGAGAATACATGTACCCCGAGTCCAAAATGGCCGAGGGGTAAAAAGTAATTGGAAATTCTGAGCAAAAAATAAAATAAAATAAAATGAAGCCTACTCCAAAATTGACCAATTATTTTGGGTAAGCAGTGTTACCCGAACCACAAACTTTTTTATGGATGGGCAGAGGGATCATAATCTTCACACTGATTACATGTACCTTGGATGTCATCATTGAACGTGCAGTAGCGATCTCTATATTTCTCTAGAAATCTGAAAGCATTTTGATTCCCAAAGTCCTCAAACTGAATGAGAACGTGCTGCCCAAATCTGCAAACAGAATCAAGAAAACAATTACTGGAATACAAACAGAATTGAATACACAATGACAGAAATGTGAATCAATGACATAATCTTGGTTCAAGTAAGACAAACAAGCATTCTGAGAACCCCAACATCTCGCCTTGCGGGGTCATCCGCCAAAGGTGCAGCAGTATTGAAAGCATACATGTAGAGCAAACAATAAGGTCTGGAATAGGTGATGTGGTACAGACAATAATGTCTGGAATAGATTATCTGGTACAGACAATAGCATCAGTCCCATGTGGGATTACTGGCAAAAGTTAATCCCATGTAGGATGGATAGGTCAGTGCCGTCGGATTACTGGTACATAGGGCAGCCCAGTGTGAGATTACTGCTGGATAGTTCAGTCCCATGTGAGATTACTGCTGGATAGGCGAGTCCTGTGCAGGATTACTGCTGGGTGGACCAGCCCCATGTTATTACTGATGGATAGTCCCCTGTGGGATTACTGCTGGATAGTCCAGTCCCAAGTGGGATTACTGCTGGATAGGCCAGTCCTGTCTGGGATTACTGCTGGATAGATGTGTCTCGTATGGGATTAATGCTGGATAGGACAATCCCGTATGGGATTACTGCTGCATAGGCAGTCCAGTGTGGGATTACTGCTGCATACGGCAATCCTGTGTGGGATTATGGCTGAGGAGGCCAGTTCCGTGTGGGATTACTGCTGGATAGGCTAAACCTGTGTGAGATTACAGCGGAATAGGTCAGTCCCATGTAGAATTATGGCTAGATAGGTCAGTGCCATGTGGGATTACTGCTGCATATTGCAGTCCAGTGTCATATCACTTCTGGATAGGTCAGTCCCATGAGAGAATACTGCTGCATAGGCCAGTCCCGTGTGGAATTACTGCTGGATAGGCCAGTCCCATGTGAGATTACTGCAGGATAGGCCAGTCCGGTCTGGGATTACTGCTGGATAGGTTAGTCCCGTGTGGCATTACTGCTGGATAGGCCAGTGCCATTGGGATTACTGCTGGATAGGTCAGTCCTGTGTGAGATTACTGCTGGATAGGCCAGTCCCAAATGGGATTACTGCTGGATAGACCAGTTCGGACTGGGATTACTGCTGGATAGTTGAGTTCCGTTTGGGATTACTGCTGGATAGGTCAGTCCCGTGTGGCATTACTGCTGGATAGGCCAATGCCATTTGGGATTACTGCTGGATAGGTCAGTCCCGTGTGGGATTACTGCGGGAGAGCTGTGACCAAGGAAAACATGAAACATGTCCACCAAGTTTTATAATCATCCCACGAAAGGTTCAACAAACTTTCCATGTACAGATCTACATGTCAATTTTTGCCCAACAAAAACCTTATCAATGGAAAGGTACAAAGTCTAAACTGCAATAATTAGGAAAAAATTTCATATTTAATGTCATATTTCTTAAATAGCACATGCACATCGTCGAATCACATTGAACTTGGGTAGCAACTGTCAAACTCATCCAATGAAAGCCGACAGCTTCAGAAAACTTTCCATGTACAGGTGTACATGTATATACGTACATCATTATTGGCAGATTAAGACAAAACCCTCAAAATTTGAACAAAAATTAATATTTCATCTCCTAAATACCACAGGTACATCTTCTAATCATAAGAAACATGTGTACCAAGTTTCATAATCATTCAATGACAGCTGCAGCAAACTGTGGTGTACAGATGTACATGTGCACTTCAGCTAAACGCAAAACTCATTCATTTGCCATAATTTGGAGAAAAATTAATATTTCATCTCAAAAATAGCACAAGTTCATCCTCCAATCATAAGAAACATGTCTACCATGTACCGTAATCATCCAATGACAGCTGACAATTGCAGCAAACTTATCATGTACATGTATATGTATACATGTAGAGGCCTACATGTACAATTTACCTAAACAGAAAACTCATTCATTTGCCATAATTTGGAGAAAAATTTATATTTCTTCCCAAAAATAGCACAGGTACATCCTCTAATCATAAGAAACATGTGTACCAAGTTTCACAATCATCCAATGACAGCTGACAACTGCAACAAACTTTCCAAGTACAGATGTACATGTGCACTTCAGCTAAACACAAAACTCATTCATAGGGATTTTAACATTAGAATACCCCAGGGGTAGTACCCCCAGGTGGCATACCCACCCCCCATATTTTTTATATTTTTTTTATATTTTTTCTAATTTTTCTAGATTTTTTTTTAACTTGCTAAACCAAAAACCTTATCATTTCCAGGCAGGGGACACCGACACCGACGACGACATCCTCTTCCCCCTCCCAATATCTCCCCTTTACTTCGTAAGGCGAGATAAAAATGGAAGAACTGTATATTTATATTTACCACTTAACCAGGGCTAGAAGAAAATTCTCACTCACGGAGTTAACATAAAAATTAAAAATTTCGTCCCAAAAATATTCTGAAGTTTTGAAATGAATATTAAAAATGTACATGTATATTTCACTCCGTTAAAATCTACAATTTTCTGAAATTCCATCACAAGTGATAAGTGATCATATTTTCTCACAAACCTCCTCACGACCGCCTGCATGAGCTCATCCACAAGGTCATCATATTTCTGACCTCTGACACGAGGTTGATTCAATCCAATGTATAAAGGATCATCCCGAATATTCTGAAAATAACAAACAAATAATATTCTCTCAAAGCTACGAGTGTCAAGAGAAGAAACAAGCTAATGGTATTCCCTATGATAATTCAATCCCCATATCAAAATTCAATCACCACCAATTGGGGACAATCTTCATAGTGGTTCTGATAAATATGAATTATTATTAATATTATTATTTTATTATTAATATTATTATTAAAAATAAATATGGTTCTGATAAATATGATCACCCTCCGAAAATCATTGCAATTATGAAGAAATAATGGATTTTATGCATGATTTTGAACCATTTTGTCACTTTCTGTTCTAATAAATTTTTGATCACCACCAGATTTTATGGTGGGAAATTATTTGAGGGATTAGCAATCTTCATACTTTTGAGTTTGCATGAACAAATACAAAAAATTTGACAAAAAGCAGAGCAAATAACAATTTGGATTAATATTGAAAGGTTCACTCTCTCTCTCTCTCTCTCTCTTAGGGTTTTAAGGTGAAGTACAATATTAATTACTAATTTTCACAAAATCACCCATTTTTTTCATATGAGACAGCTGTTCTGCATATAATATATTGTAGACATCAACACATGAAGAGACATACTGGAAAGGTCAGCAAGTTAGTCCGCAGTGTTTAGATTCACTTGTTAATGGAGGTCACTCAAAATTCCAAGATGAAATAAAAAATAAAACGGAGGCAAACTTAATTGGAGTTTGAAAACTTGAATCACAACGCTTGTGTGTGTTCTTGTCCTCACCTCATTATTCGTTCCTACGTCGAGAAGAATAGGCAGACACTGATGAGGCGGTATACCTCCTAGAGCAGTGTACAGGGCCAGTTTACCCACAGGGATGCCCATACCATAGGACCCCAGGTCACCCAGACCTAAGATGCGCTCCCCATCTGTCACCACCACAGCCTGCCAAGAAAAATAGTGAAAATGAATACTTCTATGTTGACCCACGTTCACGATGTTATGTCTTGGACAGTTGGCGAAACTTATTAAAGCGTTCATGAATTTGGGACTTTCCATAGCCTTGAAAATTGAGTTTAAGCATTTAAAAAAATTATTGAACCCTCTGGGAAGCACAAATACTTGTACTGGATCGGTCAGTCCTGTGTCATGTGTGTGAGACGAGACCTGAACCCACGCCCGCTGAGTTTGGTACCAAATCACCAGCAGTAAATTATCACTCGGCCACCTCCACTTCCAGAAAAAGAGGAAGTTAACAGATTGAAGTCCAGAGTTACTACACCTCTGATAGACTGAATAATGGCACAGCTCCTAAGAGTGGTAGTAAATGTACATAAGCAGGACTTTGATCTCTAAACTTCCTCTTTTGTTGACATGGTGGAAGCTGAGGTGGCCTAGTGGTAAAAGAGTGCTTGCATTTATGCTGGTGATTTGGTGCCAATATCATGACAGTATGACTAACATCACAGGACCTACGAAGTAGGGTTTGATGATTTAATTGTGTACCTTGACCTAAGACATGTTTTTGCCAATTTCGAGGTTTATAGGTCACCTAAGTAGGTCAAATTTTCATCAAAAGTAGGGCAGCTCAGAAATTGCTGGTAACAGTCCCCTAATGCACGTTCATGCCAAAAATCAAGGTTCTAATGGCAATGGTTTGTAGGAATACGGAACACGGTCGAGAGAAATACAGGAGATGGTCGAGAGAGGACTTGGGGGCACTCTATCTAGAAATAACCTGAAATCTTCTCACAATTTCGAGGTTTATAGGTCACCTAAGTAGGTCAGTTCAGAACTTGCTGGTAACAGTCCCCTAATTCACGTTCATGCCAAAAATCAAGGTTCTAATGTCAACGGTTCTCCTTATTTTGCCAGATAAACGATTCGGATGGACTGACCGACTCATTACCGGACAATTTGCAAATGGTAGAATAAGTGTCATCCTAATAATTGGATATAAATAAACTGAGTATTTTTGGCAAGGCAAGTTGAGTTCATTAACTGAAATACCAGTCAGTAAAACAGACTTCTATCATCCCCTGGACATGTGCATGACTTTAGGTTACGGTACGGTACATAATTCGGGCATATAATTTGACTGTGCAAAAATGTGCTTAAATTCCAAATAAAGGTAGATTTACAGGACACTGGTGATTAACTTACAAACATTTTGTTGAATTAAGCTGGGAATTATCAACATTTTAGATCTGTTCCAATTATTTTGTAATCATAACGTTCATCTAATTTGGGTGCATTTAATTTAGGCACATCAGTCAAAGCCCCCGCCACTCTTGGAGATAGAGAACAACTAATTGCCAATTACAAATATCAGTATTCTGTCAACATACATGTACTCAGTTCTCCATATTCAGGAAGACAACTTTTTACTTCCTCATTTCGTTGGTCAATAATTTTTGTTTTTATTTGTTTTTACTCAATTTCAGCATTCACTCAGATTTCGACTTTGATCTTTCCTCGATCCTTCCTTGCATGTGAAAGCCCATATTTTGCTGTACGCTTTCCTACATACCTTGATATCACTCTCAGGCCAATTGCACAACATCTCATATAAATGTCCAGCATCATTTATAGATAAGAAAAGGCCTCTGAAGAAAAGAGAAGACAAATTCTTACATGTATTTAAAGTCATTTGTTCTAAAAGCCCAGATATTCAAAAAGACACAGAGGGCTGTTCAGTTTCAGAAAAAGCCACATTTCAGGGGGCATTTTGAAATTTAACCCACTCAGGACTGGCAAACTCCTCCACACATGCTCCATCCATCTATTTCCGTGAGCTTGGGGCGAATTCCTTGTGCATGAAGCAGAAATCCTGGTCTTCGCCCCATCCAACCTTGTGAAGTATTCCACGACAATGGACAAAGTTCTTTCTGAAAATCAGTTCGGATTTTCTGCCAAGTGATCACGAACATAAGTCTCCATGCAATGGGATGTACATATCCGACATAGGAGATCATCAGTATCGGTAAACGTACATATATGATGGTGCATATTAACTGAGAAGAACAGACTCTCTTCTTCACCATGACAATTTAGCCCGAAGTATCCGGCTATTTCCGTCAACAACATTCGCGACATGCAGACACAATAAGACAATGGATATTAGTGAAAATTTGTTCGAGTGCATGGAACTTTGTACGCAGGTGGGAAATATTTCAAGCGCGCAAGCGTTGTTTGGGGCGAGCACAAGGATTTCTGGTAAATGTACACAGAACACAGGAAGGAAGCAATCAGAGATTGCTCAATTGTATGCCCTCCCCCCCCTCCCTTCCGCTTTAATCTGACACTGCCCCGCCATTGTTCTGTTCTTTATTCGTTGGTGGAGGCCTAATTTGGGTAATTATAAAAATTCTGTTTCAGTCACTTTTTTTGCCATGCTTCACATATAATACATATTCCAAGTATCAACCAGCAGTGATGATACGATGTTTCGATGCAAGATGGTCTCCAGGGCTTTCGCCAAATCCGAAAATGTGACATGGTTATGAGACCTACATTCCTTGGGATTATATTGTGGTGAAATTATGAAGCGATCGGTGAACTTTGAATTTTGCACCCAGTTCACTCTTTTTAGAGCAATTTCATACTTCAGGACCTATGTTGTCTGCTTTGGAATGTAGAATAACATATAATATAGCCATTTTCCTGGTCCAAATCGGTTATGGACTGAGATCCAGCCTGGACAAATAAATATATCCCATTCATTTAGGTTTGATAAACAAAGGGCTATAACTCTTGAAAATATAACCGAAAGCAGAGAAACTTCACACTGCCCACCTATGGGTCACTGACCACATATCATGCAAATTTCATACTTGTCCATACAATATTAACCGAGATCCAGCCCTACAAGTCCCAATTCACGAAGATTTGATGAAAAAAGGGCCATAACTCTTGAAAATATATGCGAAATGTGGAGAAACTTCACGCTGCACAACTACAGGGCACTGACCACATATGCTGCAAATTTCATAATTGTCCATACAATATTACCCAAGATACTGCCCGGACAAGTCCCAATTCACAAAGATTTGAAGAAAAAAGGGCCACAACTCTTGAAAATATATGCGAAACGCGGAGAAACTTCACGCTGCACAACTATAGGGCACTAACCACATATCCTGCAAATTTCATAATTGTCCATACAATATTAACCGAGATCCAGCCCGGACAAGTCCCAATTCACAAAGATTCATAACTCTTGAAAATTATACCGGAACTCGGAAAAAACTCTACGCTGCACAACTACGAGGCACTGGCCACATTCCGTGCGAGTTTCAATCCTGTCCATCAAATATTAACCGAGATATTGCGCGGACAAGAAATTCGGACGGATGGACAGACAGACAGACGGACAAAGCGATCGCTATATGCCCCCCCCCCCTCTAGTTAGGGGGGGGCATAATTAGCCGCGAGCACACAGAAACAGATTGTTGGACAAGGAGAGGAGATGCATGAATGGAGGAGTTCTCTAGACTTGCCACCACCCACAGAAATTTAATTACTTTCACCCATTCTGCTAGACATGCTAGATGCAGCTATGAAATTCATTCCTTATTTCATAGAGATTAACATAAAACGTGCCTTTCAACCAAATCCCAATGCCTTTTTTTCTGAAACAATCCGGAGGAATTACGGGATAATGAATGAGGATGATGAATACATACCGTGGACGACGAAAGATCAGGCCGTAATGTTGGCAGGCTTGGCCAACAGTGGGAGTGTACACAATGGGCATCATTTCTTCAACATGTTCCACCAAGACCCGATAGAAGAGTTTCTCGTTACGGTCCTGTAGCGACATCAGGTATATGTAGCGGTCGAGATCTGTGGGACGTTTATGGAAGTTCTGCATGACACGGTATGCTTGTTGGTCCTGTGAGATTATACAAGGTGTTAGGAGGCCATGGAGTCCCATCAACTGTCTCTCTCGTAATGTGAATGCCTGACCCTGTAAAACATAGAATATACATAGCTATAGAACCTTTGCTGTGTAGGTGGGCGTGGCTGTTCTTCCCTACACAGCTGTAGTTCCTTCCCTTTACATTTCATACCACGAAGGTTTGACTTCCGAAACGCAGGCGTTTCGGAAGATTTAACGGCTGCACATACAAGAACACAGTAGCTGGTGATAATAAAATGTACCTCGTTATTGTCCTTGTAGTCTTTTGTCACTTCCCTCCAAGTTAGAACTCTCGGCATTCCCTCATTCTTAAGTTATCATCAATTGTTCAAGATTCTCAGAGATTTGAATATTCAGCTGGCTGCCATTCAACTGTCAGTCATGTAAATTTCCCTTGCACGGACTTTGCCGGAGATGGCGGTGTCATCTGAAAACAAGCCGTGGCGCATGCGTGATTTTTCGGGCCAGTTCGATGACAGTCCAACGCATGAGCGTGTAGGTGGGCGCGGCTATCTTCGTTATGCTGAGACATTCAAAATATGAGTCCAAAATATGTCAGAAAACTCCGTGAAGGCGTGATTAAACGATGATATCTCAAGAACGAGGAATTATTAAGTGTTGAGAGTTGGCAGGCGGCGAGAAGGACCAATGTAGAGGAAAATGAGGTATAGTTTATTACTACATGTATTCGCTGCCGTTTTATTTCGTGTGCAGTTAGGATATTGGAAAATGTCATTCAAAGTTCAATGTGTGGGATGTATTGTGTATAGGAAGGACCTGGGCTGTAGTCGGTTACACAGCCATTCGAGACTACAGCCATTCCTGAATAATTTGCCTAAATGCTGAAAAAAAAAACAAAAACAAAAAAAAAACAGAAAAAAAAAAAACAAGAAAAAAAAGAATAAGAACATAAAAACCCCACCCAGAGTACAGGAGGGTATGACCTGGTGTAGAGCAAAGTTTAATAGGCTGGATGTATTCAAGCATTTTTTGCCAACCCCTTGGCATAGGTATTTAAATTGGCCACCATCAGCGAATAGCTATATATTATGCTTGTCAGTCATTATGGTCAAATAAGAGTATGGTTTAGTATCAGAGCCCTGGTTTGCAGGCCTTGCTTTTTAACCAGATTCTGGGTACCCGATACTCGTAAAGATACCCATTAATCCGATGAACATGTACCAGCATCCATTTGGGCACCTGTCCAAACATAAGTGAAAGAAAGAAAATGGGCACAAATTGTTTTCTCTGTATCCAGAGTTCATGAATGATGCAGCCTGCTACTAAAAGACAAATGAACACACCATCCATAGAATTAAGTAAAGTTATGGGTATCCATTATTTATTGTTTCACATTACTTGCTATACCCGCGGCATGGATTCATCCACAGCGTTTACGGGCATCCAAAAATTCCAAATAGATACTAGCGAAAATGGATGAAAAGCTAGGTCTGCTCAATTATGGAGTTACTTTAGTCATCCAATATGAAGAGTCTGAAAGTCTTGGAACATGTATATAATCCTTTCCCCCCTCATCAGGCTCATGTCAGCATCATGTTGATGAACTTGTGGAAATAGGACACCGACAATACCCCAAAGCCAATTTAGACTGGGATAATAGTGATATTTTCATCTTAAAATTGACAAATTCGACATAAAGGATTGTCATTCTTTTGCGAAACTGGAGTGAAATATGTTTGCTGACCCATTTTGACATGCTAGAATATTGAGCCAACAACATTTGCCAATCACGGCATGTCAAAACCATTCTGGCAGAAATTGAGCAAGGATGATAAACAACTAACTATATTTAGGGCCCTGAAATTCATCATGCATGTCATGATGTTTCATCTCATAAGTATCCAAGCCAAACCATTCAGAAGTCAGAATTGCACTGGCAATGAGAGGAATGTTGAGTCTCCAGTCCTCACTTTGTTCATTCTTGAGTTCCTGATTATGTCCACGCCCCTGACGCGAGATCGGTTTACCAGCTCCTTGGGGGATAAATCTGCCTTGGTTTTGGCTGCATTGTTCTTTCCGGAAGTGTGGATAGCTGCCCCAGCAATGACGATTTGTCTGCAAAAGTTGAAATCAAATAAACATTAATAATTTGTTTTGAATTCCAGTGAAACTTGTGTATAACAACCAAGCTTGGAACCAGGTTATAATCTTTTTTTTTCTAGTTTATCGACATGATCGAGGTTCAAAATACCTTAAATTTAAGTAATGTGACCATGGATAATGCTGGTATTTAGAGGTTGGTCGGTTTACCCAGGTGATGGTATTCAAAGGTTTCAGTGTACATAACAAGTATTTCATAACATGTACCAGTACCATGGATCTGCAATTTCCCATCCTCCATATTATCCAGGCCGGTCTGTCTACTCCATACCAGCCATGCCCGGCATTGACTGCAGGTCATGCATGCGGTCAGTATACAACTATTGCTTGAAGTGTTCATAAACATTCAATGAATGGAGGGCATTCAAGTGTGCTATGCCACCAGGGTGAGTGAATAGAATTTAACATCGCTTTCAACATTACAATGTATTTCAGTCATATCATGATGAAACAACTAAGCACCAGTGACCACCCAGGTTGCATTCCTCCTGCTTCAACCAATGTGGTATCTCTGTATATTTTGACGAGGGCCTAGTTTACGGAGAGAAAAAGCTGGAGGACAAAATCTTTGAATTTTCGTGTGGAAACGACATGGAGGCGTCTCTTTAAGTCAAAACAAATATGAATACAAACAATGTGAATTAAAAACAAACAAACGCATTGCCTGGCATATTCAATTTGCTCTGATATAGGCATATTCAGAAAAGTCAGGAGGTTATGAAGGAGGTTCGCAAAACCAATGAATACAATGGCTGGTCTTTGTCCTGGCGAATTCGAGTTCTGTCATGGCTCGGCTTTGTCAGACAAACCATGACTATAGGAATGTTGTAATTTCTCAACTATAAAAGATGCAGTGATCATATTTATTGGAATGGGAAGTTGATGAATGTACATGTGCCGGATATTACAATAATTTATCAATGTATGATTTATTGAGAATTATTCAATAATTTTTATGATTTATTGAGAATTACTCAATAATTTTGGTGACAGGTCAGAGTAGTAATCCATCAATTAGAGTAGCATAGTGATTAGAAATTTTGTTTGGACTCAATCAATTTTCATGACTTTCTGGGAGATTAAGGATGTAATTTGCCTCAAAATGGATGGATTTTGTAAACTCTCCCCTATGTGTTTTTTCAGCAGGGAAGATTACCAAAGCATCATATGTATTATATTTGATGATGGGATCGCCATATACAACGAATGCAAGAATATCATGTCAGAGAAATTTGAAACTCTGCCCGCTTCGACAGAATTTCTGGTTCGCCATTGAGTGTGTGTTGTACGCGGAGAGAAAAATGACGTCACTGCATGACGTATGAGTGACGTAGCGACGCTCACGAATCTGAATGCTGCACACCTGCAGCCATGGGATAACGTCCTGGCTCGTGCCTATGGTTCGGTAATGTCGCATAGCATACGTTGGTAGAATGCCCCACACGTGTATATGCTTGTTGACACGGCCGTGGAAAAATGAACGGCATGCCAGACTGTTTATTTTTAAAGATCAATTCCTTCTATTTTCTCGCGAATGATAGAAACAAATTTAGTTTTTTTGTGGTCAAATGTGTCTCATTTTGTACCTGTTGTGTTGAGTGTTGTAACATATGTCACTTTCGCGGAGTTTGAGAGACATCGATTTCAGCCCAGATTTGAGGCTGATTACATCTTTAAATAAAGTGATTGAATTGTTAGAACATTTACTGCAAACAATTACACAAGGTCCTCCTTAACCATACCAGGCCTGGGGATGCCATTATGGCGCCCCTTACCATGCCTACCAAACTTTCTCCACTATCTTCGGAACGACAAAAAAAAAAATGAAAGCGGATCGACCCTCCTCGACTTTTGAGTTTAGGCCAAAAAAAAATATATGTCTGTTTCCGATTACGGGCCAGAAAAAAATAGAGTAGGTAGGGCCAAAAAAAAATTTATTTTGGAAATAAATTTTATTTTGATGTCCAGTACTCCTGTCCCATATACAATGGTCTACAAATATATTCTTGATTGTATAATATTCTCACCCACTTTAACATATTCTCCCAGGACACATCCCCCCATATTTTCAGATATTCAAAAGATCTTATCCCCCAAAAGATAAAGGGGGGGGGGGGAGATACCCTCAAAATATATTGTTGGTATTTTTATCTCTACTGGATCCAGCAAATCTTGATATTTCAATAAGTTCTGCTGAAACCAGTTATTGTACTGATATTATGGAAATGAGAATTGCCAATAATGTGTTTGACTGCTGTTTACCACCAAAACGAGTATCGTTTTAATTTATTAACTTGATATGCAAAACAATATATTTCAAGGATTTCCGCCCACAAATGATGAAATTTTTAGTGAAAAATACAAATTCCATGTGGAATTTCAGTGCCTTCCATAGGGAGAGTGTACTTATTTTCTGAAAAAGCCTGAAGAAAAAATTGGCATATACAACATAAAATGAAATGGGAAATTAATTTGAACATCATGGAGGTTTGTACCAGCGACTACCTAATTCGAACAATTTGAGAAACGAGACGAGATTCCTGACTGTACAACAGTACAATGATTTGAACAAGCCATTTCTCGAAAACAGAAGAATTATTACTTGCTTGAATCTTGGGGGTTTATTTCAATGCATTCATAATAAAACAAGTCGGGGAAATTTTGGATTTTTTAGCGGAGAAATGGTACCGGTCGGTTAGACTTTGACGGCGACTAGCTTTGACTGTGTCGTCGCCGATTTCGCTGAAAACGAACATCACTTGCAAGCTGCCGTGTCCGCTAAACACTGCTTTAACAAACGTCATTTCAAGCCATCAAATCAGTAGATTTCTTTCGAAGTTGATGGAGAATATGTTTAAAATTGTCCTGGTAAACATGATCAAGTCGACTGAAGCGTAATCGGGTTGCTGATTTCACGATTCCCGACCTAAAAGTAGGTGCTTTATTTCCTGAAAAGATCGTCAACCTGCCGCCATGCCATGCGGTCAGCTCCAATCACACTTTACGGTATGCTGACTGTGGGTGCGCCGCTTTACGGTTGTTGTTGTTGTTGTTGTCGTAAAACGCGGCCTTGGTAGTGATTTCGTTGGAATTTGCTGATAAAATTTTTAGAGTCGCACGATTTATCTAGACTCGGTCGGGTAACCGGAAACAGACATATTTTTTTTCTTGGCCTGATCATATTGGCATGATTGGGGTCATTTTGAGCCTATTTCCATAACCCCCTGAGTAGAGGATCATGGGTAAATTAAAGATGGTGGTCATGTGGGTATCAGAAAAGTGATATTTTCATCCTTTTTCTTCAAAATTCCTGCTTCTCTTCGAGGAAAATAGGGAAAAATCTATTCACATCACACTCTTATTTACTAATTTATAATGCAGCTCAAGGGCTAACAAAAATATTTAGGGGAGGGGGGGCAGGGAGGAAATAGCTCCACCTCAGGTATGGACAGGTCCAAAAATCCCACCCCAGATCAGGGTAAAGAATGGTTTCTTGGGTGCACGGAGTCACAAGATGTGCACACAGAACCTATATGATTTTTGGCCCTTAGCCATGTTAGCATTCAACGACATGTACCAGAATATAAGCGTCTTAGACACTCAAACAAATAGGAAGTTAGTGGTGAAGAAATCTCATTTTATGGAGAGTCTGATGCTATCTGAACCTGGGGTCAGGAAAGGATTAATTAAAACATAGATCTATCAGTTCAACAATATATGATATATAAGCTTGTACTAGAATCCAGTCACTCTGACCTGCACAATATAAGAGGCTTAGGAAGTCACTTTCAACAATATGAGTGCATGTAAGTGAAATGCTGAAGTCCAAGATTCATGTTTAACTTCTTAGTTGTGCAATGACTACATGTAGTTCTAGCCAGTTACAAGGATCACATGATCACATCATGCTGCCGGCTGACTGACTTGTACCAAGATAGACTAGAATATATCAGGTACTTGAAAGACTTCACCCAGGCAGCCACAGATTGACAGGTTGTAACTGAATAAATAATACCCATACTGCATTGTACTTCAGATTTTGAAAATGATTGTTCGTTCAGGTACCCGGTACATAATAATTTAGACAAATAAAAAAAGAGATCACAATATCACAGCTCAGGGTCTGAAATAGCAGTCAGACAGGTCTGATCAAAATTTATCATTATCTGGTCAGAGGTCACCAACCTATGTTAAAGCACGTAGCTTATATTGTTGAAGTAACACGATACATGTCAGAACAAAATCTGTAGAATGATTTACCAAAATTCTTGACTTAACATGCTTAATGCACTACGATTCAAGTTAATCCTTAGACAATACTATCAGCCCTGGTAATAGTGGCAGGTGCATTGATGCAAGGCGCGACTTGCCTGATTTGTGGTTCACTTTGAGTAGCTGTCCTATCTCTTGAGCCTAGGAAAATATTAAGGATAACTGGTGTAAATATGGTAAAGGTAATTTACTTTACGCTTCCAAGAAAGGACCCTTACTGCTTACATTTATGATAATAACTTAAGGTCAAACATAGTCCTATAATCGATTTAAAATATTTCCTATGCTAAGAGATAGGAAAGTGACCTGATTCATCAAATGCAAATCAGACATGGAGCCACACGTTAATGCACCTGCAGCTGCTATTATGATAGATAGTATTGTCAAAGAATTAAGTTGAATTATAGTGCAAGTCCAGAATTAGTTAGACTGATCATTTTGGATGTTAATTTTCGGACCCTGCTGACCTCAGTAGACAATTAAAATGAACCTTAATCTAGATCAAAATAACTGTCACAAAGTTTTGTGCTGCTGTATTAAGGTTTGGAATGTCTCCAGCGGATTGGCCCAACACAACTTCTACAATGATGTGTCCATTGTTAAAATTAGTATCACTCATGATCCAATACAATGATGGAATGTGTTCATATGCTCAATATTGAAAACTACATGTATGCTGGAATAAAAATCAACATTGCATCTTTTCATTGCACTTTTCATTTGATTATACAGGTGAGTGAGTAGCACTTTTTAACATCATTCTCATCATTTATCAGTCATATCACGATGGTGCCTCATGTATGCGCCAGAACATGAGCGTGTCCGCAGTTCCTATTATCCTGGACATTGACCAGTCTAGCCAGTACAGTAAAGGCGCCTTAAACTTTGACATAATTTAGACTTCTACCTGCCATTGGAGTGATGTAGAGCACCAAATTATGTCAACCTTGCCAAGAAAATGGCCGCATCAGTAATAAGACTAAGAAATGAATATAATAATTCAGGGCTTCGTGTTTAGCGTGAGTGATAGCTCACCTGCACGCAAACACTCGCGTAAATTCATGTCACGAGAGTGATTTTAGGTCACGTAAACTCTCACATTTTATATTGTATTATATTGCAATCACTCGCCTGACTTTTAAATACCCTCTCCTAAATATTTTGACGTGAGCTATTTTCAGCTCACGCACTAATTCTAAACACGAAGCCCTGTAATTGTTTCCTGACTTTACTGGCAAGAAATATTTGGCACATTTTCAAGTACAAACCTCACAATGAAATTGTATCTGAGAGTGAAGCATTCCTTTAATGCGAATGAATTGTTTTTGCAATTGAATATCGCTCAGGTAATCCTAATCTCATAATCAGGATAATCCTGTTATCATCCTTACCATGATCCATATAACTGAACATTGACCAAAACTTTGCGTTATGTGCGTGATGCTTAAATAATGGACAAGATGTAAAGTTGTCATCTACATGTATTTTAGTTGATTTTTACAATCTACAGTGCTCATCACTTGGTCTCGAAATGAGCGCTTGTATTCTACAGCTAGGACTGCCTGCATAGCTATATATACGATGGAGGAGAGTAGCTATGAATCTTGGCTTGAATGACAGGAGCTAAGCCTAGGCTGGACATGTAAACCAAACAGAAACAAGAGATAGTACAGAGTGATTATGTACGACAGAAGTTTAGCTTAGCAGCGCACCACATGTACTGTCTGTCCCAGATAATATATTCAGAGACGTTTTCCGCGATATTTCGGAGACAATTTATCGTACAGCATTGAAACTTCACACAGTATATCAATTAAAAAATACTAATTTTCAACCCATATTTCATTAAAATCTGTTAGGAATTGACGAAAATCACCAATACCTACCATGTTATTTTGGGGCTACGATGACGTTGATCTGCCAATGTTATAACATGCAGGCTTGACGTCATGACGTCCAAAAATAACCTACAAATCTCCCATCTAATTCTTGTTTTCGCGATTTGTTGAGAACTACTGGAAGGATTTTCTTGATACTTTGGAATAAAATTGGTATTTTTTAGTTTATCTCCTGTGTAAAGTTTCAATATCCTCCAATCAATTGTCTCCGAAATATCGCCGTAAAGGTCTCGGATATATTATCTGGGACAGACAGTTAGTCCAATAAAATGGATCGTTCAGGCTCTTGTTTAATATGCTGGAGTTATTGGGAGCCAGAACGTCCTATAGAAAATGTCATTTTGTCCATAGGAGCCACGCTGACCACCACAACGACCCCTAAAAATTCACTGTTTTTGTCGAAATACAGCAATGCCATGTCTACTCACCATGCAAAAACTGTTCTCTGGTATGTTTTCATCCAAGTCGCACCACTAGTAATTGCGGATGGGTCCGCAATAAATTATATCAAACCGTCAAAGTTAGTGTGTCGTAAATTCACCAGCCACTTTTTCTCCTGGAAGCATGGCTTCCTCGTAGTAAAAGGAAGAACAACAGAATGGAAGAGACGTCACAAACACCACGTGACACAACCCGCGGTCAAGTTTAAAATGCGCCGTCACTGACGGGGAACAAAAAGGGGCTAATGCCGCGTTGAAAACTGGCGCCGATGAACATGAAGTAACGTACTGCTTTCCATAACATTCACGAGACAACTACACACGCCTATACTCAGTCTCTGCAGACAGAGCAACAGGCAGTGAGCATTCTCTGACCTACTTAGCAGCCACTCTGCATATAATCTGAGTCTATTTTGGGAAACAACACTCTCATGACTCTGCGGGGAGATCGCACTGTGATCACTCGGGAACTGGTTATTTCGAACTTATTAAACCCCACAACTCGATTTTTAATCACATAATTTATATTTTTGAGTCAAGCCAAGAGATTTTTTGTTTACTACAATGGTGAACGGAAATTTATTATTGACGGAAATAGCGAGAACAACAACATGGTCGGGTGAGACATCAAATTGGAAAATCCGGGAATTTTTTGGGAGATTCTGAAAAATCCAGAAATCTCGATATATCCGGAATACTACCTCTGTTAAGTTAATATTTGAAAAAGGAAAATTTGGCGACTTTTGATTAATATTTCGTCTATTGAAATATTGAGTTTGTATAGGCCTATTATTGAAATATTGACGCCCCATTAGAAGAGATAATACGGAGCGATATTCGCAGAATGAAGTAGGTTTACTCCAACAATATATTACACTTTGTAGGCCCTCATTTCAAAGGCATATTTGAATTTTCAACGTATCTCCCACTCTCCAAATATTACACGTTAGGATTTTCTCGCGGAAAGCCGATTCGCAAATGACAGCCCCTTTTTTGTTCGCCGTGCCAGTGCATGTTCATTTCGCCTACGACACGTGGTGTTTGTGGTCTCGCTTTCATTCTATTGTTTGTCGTTCTACTATGAGGAAGCCATGCTTCCAGGAGAAAAAGTGGCTGGTGAATTTACGACACACTAACTTTGACGGTTTGATATAATTTATTGCGGACCCATCCACAATTACTAGTGGTGCGACTTGGATGAAAACATACCAGAGAACAGTTTTTGCATGGTGAGTAGACATGGCATTGCTGTATTTCGACAAAAACAGTGAATTTTTAGGGGTCGTTGTGGTGGTCAGCGTGGCTCCTATGGACAAAATGACATTTTCTATAGGACGTTCTGGCTCCCAATAACTCCAGCATATTAAACAAGAGCCTGAACGATCCATTTTATTGGACTAACAGACAGTAGGCCTATACGAGTTCAACTTCAACTGTACCGTACCAAAATATATAGTGGCTAATTGGATAACAAAAACAACAACAGTGCATGCATACTGTATCTTTCAGATTCCCTTGGGTCGCTGTGTCTGAAATAAAGAGTGTCATTATTTCTGAATGTCGTTGTTGCTGTTGTTGTCCAAGTACAACAACAACTGAACATAAATTTGATGAACAACAACAACGCCGGTATTCATTATCACTTTGCATGCCGGAAAACGAACGTTGCCTCCAAAATGTTACCTGTGTAGATCATGCCTCTGAAGACATTTAGACAGCGTCAAGGAAACGGCTGATCGAACGGCGGCCATGATTAGCCGTAAATTAATGTATTTGTCCTTGCATTTGCATCAGCGATGTCCAAGGTGAAAATTTTTGTGCAGACAGCTTTTCTCGGGCCTCCTTGTGGGGGTTTTCAATAAGGGGGACTACTCTAGCTGAACTGTGTTCATTCGGAGCACATCACACCATTTGGGCGCTCAACACAATCTTGGGATTCGACCGTTTCAGTCACCAACATGTTATGTGTTTTAAACATATGTTTGAAAACATGTGTTGAAGTCAACTCAGTGATCAATACTGGATCGATGTTTGAGAGGCTAGCTCTGATGGACGCCACAGTTAAAATGGTTAGCAAATGAGGTTAACAGAAGGGAACTTGATAATGTTTATTAAACAGTGGTTTTAGCCCGTTTTATGATGTCAAGAACTCAGACAAGGTCAGATAATATTGTTTATTTAAAACTGAATTCAAATTTGAGATATTGCCCCAAAAATTAAAACTTGCTATTTCTAAATTCCGAAAATCTAACCAATTGAACGAGGTCGTTATAACGTGCCTTTCAATTCTGCAATACAGAATATATGACGAATTTCAATTCATGTTACCAATTCCACGAAATCTTTAAAAAAAATGTAATTCCGTCACATAATTCAAAATTTCGGTTACCCGTATATCATTCCTGGACAATTGTCCCCATGTTGTTGACCAGTCATTATCGCTCTTTCACATTTAATCGAATATACATGCATTATCGGGTACATGACAACAGAAATCATGTGTTTCGGTCTCTCCTCAGAATTTTTTAGACCGGATAAAATCGAAACTTGTAAAATAGGAAAAATCGGAACTCCTTAAAACATGGACCAAAATGTAATTCCGTCACGCAGGTTTGCTTAACCACTTTTATCAATTTGAAACTTTACTTGATGGAAATCAGATATAATGTAGTTCAGGCACTTAGAATTCGAATAAAATCAGGAATTAAATAAGAAACATTCGAGTTTTGATGGAATACATATGTAACTGACACGTCTTCATAAGGAGGTTACTTCACTGTAATTCCGTCACGCGGTATTCGGATGTCACGTGACCAGCTAGAAAACAATTGTATTTCCCTTGTTTCTCTCCTCCCACAGTTTTTAGTAATAGGGTTAGAAAAATGGTATTCCAAACCCGATTTTCACATGGACGAGTAATAACAGGGGTTCAGAAGAACTGAAAACATGGGTACCCTGTAATTCCGTTACGCTGGAATTGATGTTAAAATCGTTGAGTCAACGTGTGAGGTGATTTCTTTGAAGCATTGTACGAGATAATCCTAATGGAACAGAAGTAGTATAAAAACGTGAAATTGAGTCATATTGACCTTTGACCTCCAGTGCACTATATCACATGATGCATCACTTCTGGTCTCGGCGCATGCGCACGATACTGGATATTAATAATGGTGCGTAGGGGTCAATGGTCACTTCCGGTCACGTGATGCATCATGGGATAGAGTGCACTCAGAGGTCAAAGGTCAATATGACTATTTCCCTTTACGTCACAGAGGCCAAATGCAATTTTTTTAGGTCAATGGCCCTCAAGATCCCAATATGCAACAGTTATTTCCGCTTCATATAACATCAACGACAGAAGTCCAGTATATATACGAGAGTCAGATATTCAAAAAAGGACCAAAAATCACATTGTTGTAATAATGAAACCACATTTTATTTTCATTACTGAGAACACAACATATATACAACAGTTATTTCCTCTTAATATAACATCTGCAGTGTAAGTCCACCTATACTTTAAATACTATAATCAGTCTAAATATCCAGATACGTTGTGGTCACACCATCTGGGAGAACTTTGCGCTTGGGGTAGAAGAAGGTGAAGGCCTCCCGTTGCTGAGCGTAGGCGCGCATCTGGTTCTGGACGACTCGGAAACCCTTGTTGGTTCCACTGGCACTACTCTGGCTCTGGAGTACATCGAGGTACAGGGCTTTGGTGATATTATTATTCCGACGATTGACACCTTTGCAACTGAACTTGTTGATGTTGTCTCTGCCGTAACAGTAGTACGTTTTTGAACAGAGGGCGATCATGGCATCGCCGCTTCATTCCAACTTGAAGAGGCCGGAGGTCCTTTTGTCATACTTGTAGTGGCCTTTTCTCGGTAGCCAGCCATCTCGTTCAGCTTCATAGCGTTCTCGCAGTTTCGGTTTAACCAAGGATTCCCAGCCCGGATTAAAGACGGCCATGTACGCGGAATCGTTGTCCATCTCGATCAACTGCCAGTCTGACGGGTCGAAGAACACGCCCATGAAGTCATACAAGAATTCTAGCATCCGCAGTTTGGCCAGCTGGTACAGACGAGGCGCCAGTTCCGACCCATCAAAGTGAAATTTGCATCTGTTTCAAAATGAAATGGTTTGATTGGCATAATCATTATCTTGATCGCCGTAGACTTGTCCATACCCTTTATTAACAAACTGACTTAGCTGGGGATGAAATGAACTGCAGGGAAAATAAAATTACATTTCTTAATGAGAGGTGTCAGTTCCGATCCACTGTCGCCAGTTTCGATCCAGCTTCGTTTTGACATTGACCTTTGACCCAGATATAAACAAATGTAATTGTCAACATGATAACGTTTCTGCCAAAATAGGGTCCTAGCTGGATATTTCATTTTGAATGTCTCCATCTAATAAGTGAACATTTGACGTTAAAGAATGCGGGTTGGGGGTGATAGTGATATGGTCGAGCTGATCATATTGGTAAGATATGTTGGACACTGAGATAACCCCGATGGCTAATAAGCGTACACTCACTCGAAAATGATGATAAATCAATGGTACTTTTACTTATTTTACCTCTGAACAGCAGATTAAAGAGAAGAAATGCTAATCAGCATTCGAGTTACGATTTTACGTAGTGAGCAGGCCATGGTACGACCCAGCTTGGCCATCCATGGATGATGGTGGTTCGGAACTGGGTCTGTCAGTTGATGTCAACAATCGGACTGGTAGCCTTTAGGGAGACACTCCAGTGAATAAATTTGTGACAGATACATAGTACCATATGATAATTATATGCGAGAAACAAAACATCAAAACTTTGATGGGAAGCGCCAAGCAGACGACACGGATTTTGACCAACGGTGGGTCATGATGTTTGTACTCAGACCGATGTCGACGTGTGCATGGAGTGGGTGTGCAATGCTGTCTCCTAACAAAACCAGTGAATGCATAAGAGGTTGATCAACTTGCTTGAATGCACCAAATGTTTCATGATTTCGCGTGATCATGGTTATGACAAGAAGCAATATTTTGGGGAATGGGTCGGAACTGACACTGGATCGGAACTGGCGACGTCACTGTACACCATGCACCCGATCTGCAGCGGCAGGTTGTACCTGATGGTCTTTATGGCCGAGGTGACTTCGTAGGGGGTGTCGTCAATCATCTCCATGTGCCGGTACAGGGGTGAATTCAGGCGTTTGCGGGCTTCTTTGGTGGTGCAAATTTTAATGTCGACGTGGCGGTCCTGGTTGGTTGGTTGGTTGGCGTCACGTCATCCGCAAAGTTTTGGAAACAAGCCTCGGGTTCAAACTCTATCACTTGGTATATTTTGGTGACTTCGAGACCGTGACTCAGGTATCAGCGCAGTAAAGGGGTGCCCAGCAGGATCTTCTCACCAAACATACTGTCGATTAACATACGTCGGTATGTTAATACGCCGTTTAACCCGGGGCTAGGGGCCGTATGAACCCATGTACTTCAAGAATCTCATGGTACTCATATGAACAGTCACAATCAAAGCGTGACTGAGATACATCATTCTTAGATGACGACTTTACAACGAATATTACGGATTAAGAATACTGATCAGCGATACGGATTTGATATTTTTGGAACATCATGATGTCTTGCCGGCATCATTGAAACTGTTGACCGCTTCTCTCTTGCAGGAAACAAGCCTATGTTTATGTATACTATGATTGTCTTTTTGAATTAGGTGCTAATACTGTTATATGGAAAATGGAATAGGTCTTTGGATTATGGACGCGGATAATGGCATATTCTCTAATGGACGACGGCTGGATTATGAATGACGGACTAGACGCTTGTAATTGTGTGAGTACATTATATTCTTTGCTATACGCCCGCATGTTGGACCCAATGTCGTCTCGGCCCACCTTGGTGTTTTTGAAGATCGGTGGACATTCAGAAAACTTCGCTCTTAGGTGGGCAGGGACGTGAAGATCATATCCGACGAACCAGTAGAGGTCTTCCGTTTGAACAGTGGGTAAGATGTCGGCCATGGTGATGATGGTCCGTTAATCCAGCAGCCGATCTTGGGCGTGTAGAAAGATGTACAATTCGGGCTGACGGTGTTGCATCTGGTGGAACTCACATTCCCATAGTTGTACATAGGCACGGTTCTGATCTACTTCCTGACGTAAGGCGATCGGGGCCAGTCCACGGCGCTCGTTATAGCGTCCTCCTGTGAACGAACACTCATGGCCGTGCCAGTAACAGCCATGTAACTGAAACACGGTCGGTATTTTATTGATGTTGGCGAATCCGCCTACGGGAAGGCGTTGATCTCCAATTCATTTTTTCGGCGCGGTTGTCTGGTGACGCCTCGTCGCTGAGCTTCCCAATCGAGCCATTTTTCTGCTAGATTTCGTTTTGTAGAACGTTTTGTTTTGAATTCCTGTTCCTCAGGCATCCACGGTGTATAATGACCGGTCGGCATGGGTGGACTCAAACACGCTAGGAAGAGGGCGTTGGCGTCGAATCCGATTATTTTCTTATACAGTTTTCCTCGTCGAATGTGGGTTAGTTCTTTCTCATGGTACCGATGGAATATATTACTGTATACTATTACACGATATTTCATTTCAACCAGTGAAGCATGTCGGCGTCATTCTGTTCGACGAGGACGAAGAAGGTGGGTAAATCCTGGAACAGATACCGCAGAGTCAGACCGGGATTGCTTACACACTCTTTAAAGACGTCGACACCCATACCTCGGCAGAAGGCGGCCATTTTGTCGGTAGCTTCCAGGAAAGGGACGACATCCAGATTGTTGTAATAGATGAGGAAACTCCGGAGAGTTTGCAAGCTTTCACGGACCCACACCTGTTGGAGTTCGGTATAGAGGGTGTCGGATAACGCCTCTCCTTTGATATCGTTGTAGAAGGCCTGTTGGGGTGATAGTTGCGGCTCGTCCAGACGGTCCAGATGGGTCATGTAGGTATATGGAAAGCAGCCTTTGCTGTGGGCGAAGTCGTAAGCTTTTACCGACTGTTCACAGCTGTAATTCGGCGCCAGGTAATTCCGCACGTTTAGAAAGTGGAGTGAAGTCGTGGGTAAAGCGACGTGGTTGTTCGTCTTCTTAATGACGTATTTGATGTTCCTCGGCTTTGGCTAGGTAGGGGTACAAGAATTCTTTGGTCAAGTTCAGATCGTACCGTCCAGACTTGAAACCCAGGACGGGCAATTGGTTCATATGTTCCAACAAACGCAGCTTCAGTTTCTGGGCATGGGGTTTGGGTGGATTGGGTGCATCGTCTTCGGTTCCGTCTTCGTCCTCGGTATCAGCCCCCAGAGCCGATGTTGAAATACGCGCATCAAGTGCCGCTAAGACATCACGGTAGATCGTGGAGGTGAAATGTGCCGCACGGGCTTGGCTGACCGTTTCCAGTTAGTCCATCATCCGGGTAATCAGTTCATGTGGGTCACCGTTAGAGATGAAGCAAATCGGGGTGGTCTCTTACCCGGGTACGTTCGTGTAGACACGCACACTCAAGGGAATGTGGCGCTGAGTCCATTGGGTTTTGGTCAGTGCCGCTCCATGGGCTAATAGGGCTTCAAAGTCGTAACAAGCTCGGCACGGAAAATAGCGATGGGCCATGGGAACGTCAATATCCTCGTCCTGTTCATGTCCGTAATATAGGAGAAATGCCCGCCAGTGTTCGTCAGGTACAAATTCAATTCCATGGTTGTGTCGTACTTCCCCGGGAAACGATGCACGAGGCGGGCTACGATTTGAGGGTCATCGGTGTTGTTGTCATTCACGTGCTGGGTCAGACTGTACACGACAATAGCAACCTGGAACAAGCTTTCCACCATATCTAGTTGTGATAGCGGGACCCCGCGAAAGTGATGTTTTACCATGTTCCGTTCACTTAAGTAGTCTTCCCAATATTTCTTGACAATTCGATCACACGCCTTGGGCCGGGCCTGGTCGAGATGTATAACCAGGCAGAGAAACAAGCATTTCCGATCGATGTAGAGGCCGTTTGCTCCACTCACTAAGGCAGGCATGCCTTCTCTGTGTTTCAGCCTGGGCGGTAAGTTGATGGGAGCGCCAATGGGGTGGTCGATCATTTTAGTCGGGTAAAACGTAACATTTGTTATCATCTCCACCTGCCATTTGGTGTTGGGTCGTTGTTGTTGGTTCCATTCCAAGCTATCTAATGTTTCTAGTTGGTCCAGTGCCATGTCCAGGGACGTACGATCCGTAATGGGAGGGAGGGAATTTGGCTTAATGTCACAGTCAAGTTTGTTTCACTCATATGGTGACAGTTAGTTTGGTTGGTGGAGGAAGCCGGAGTACCCGGAGAGAACCACCGCCCTTCGGCAAGTAACTGACAAACTTTCACACATGGACCAGCTGGGCTCGAACCCGTGCCGGTTCAGCGGTGTGTGATCCGTAATGGTGAAGGGCTGGTCGAACACAAGGTTATTGTGACTGGGGTAAAAGTATCGGAGCTGGTCCGTCTCCTTATGCCGTAATAAATACCCAAAGGTAAGATTTGATTTGGCGGCTGTTGCTTGGTCCTCAAAAATGGGACAGCTGTGGTCTGAAAGACGGTTGTTATCCTCTAGTCGGAAATTATACAAGTCCAATATAGGCCAATGTCAGTGAAAACTGCCGTATGGCAGGCCTGTGACGTGGATAGATCGTACTCACAGCTTTCGGTATCGGTAATACTTCTATGGGCAGTTCGTCAGGGTCTGTTGTAAAGTTTTCCTCCTCGGTGATGATCCGCGGTAATCGCGATCGTTCACGCTACATTCTCGGAATGGTCAGTACTCTTCCGACTCTAACGTTTCCACTAAGTCCAAGCGGTGAGCAGGACGTAAAGCCTCTATTAGTTGCTGTCTACAGGCCCCGTTCTTTTTTAACCGGCATCAGGTATCAGTACACTCGTAGATACGTTTTCTTACGTCGAACGGGTGAAGTGTCCTGACGTAATCGATAACCTCCTCGGTTATTCCAAGGTACCGTACAAACGACCGCCAGTACTGCCCAAAAGACTGTGCGATAAAGTCGGCTTCTCGGGCGAGTGTATCGACACTGAGAACTGTACTGACTGACTCTGTGCGGCGTAGTGTGCAAGATTTGTGTCCTAATTTCGGAAAAAATGAATACAGTTTTCAGAATGTCGTCCCTTTTATAGTTACCGAGCGATGACGTAATGATCTATAAATAGCGATGATGTCATGATCTATAAATAGAACAGGGGGTTTCCGTAAATTTCCCCCGGCGTAGCACTAGATGCCCTCGATCGGTAAATAGAACAGGGAGTTTCCCAGCAAAAGCCCCTTGAGGCTGCTAATAATTAATGCACCGTTATACGCCGGGGAATTTTGCTGGAAAGCCCCTGTCGTATTTATGGATCGAGGGCATCTAGTGCTATGCCGGGGAATTTTCTGGAAATCTCCTATTCTATTTATGGATCGAGGGCATCTAGTGCTACGCCGGGGAAATTTTACGGGAAACTCCCTGTTCTATGTATAGATCGTCGCTCTAGTTTGAGGCTGCGCGCTCTATGCTAATAAAAAATAAAAATAATAAAAAAGTAGAACGCCCTATAAAATCATGTTATTGTTATATTATCGGACGCCCAGCAATAATCCACAGCCCGCCATAATCGATAAGGCCCCTCACGAAAGCTCTGCTTTGTAGGTCATCGCTCTATGTCGGGGTAAATTTGTTCGGAGGTTTTGCTCGGAAAGCCCATATTCTATTTATAGATCATGACGTCAGCTCTGGGTCGGGGAATATTTCTGGAAAGCCCCTATTCTATTTATGGATCTAGGGCGTCTAGTGCTATATTTTTTTCTTGGAATTTGTCGGGAAGCTCCCGGTTCTATTTATAGATCATGACATCATCGCTATTTATAGATCATTACGTCATCGCTCCACGCCGGCGGCTGTAAAAGGGGTGACATTCTGAACCCTGTATTCATTTTTTCGAAAGTTGAGGCCAAGCCCTGTCACGCAGCACCATCAATCCTGACTATACTACACCGGCACGCTGAGTATACCGCTGCTATCAACGCGGTTGTCAACAACTTTACATTATCTGCACCACTGACCAGACCGGAGACTACCACCACCCACCCGCAGCCTGACTTAAGCGCCGTTATTGATGCTGCAATGGACTCCCCTATCAAGATTGAACCATTAACCATCGCCATGGGAGCTGATCTCTACGAACCTCCAACCAGGCATGCGACCAAACCCAACGCCTTCCTGAACCAACCTTTTTCACCGACGTCAAATATCAGCGGTGGTGACATTATCAATTAGGCGATGAATACTGCTAATCGGCGATGGACACTATCGCCGAATGTAACACTGACCATCGACGGCAACCAACGCATCTCACTAGACACGGCCCCCAAAGGGAAGAGAGCCGCGAGACATAATGAACTGTCTCCGATCGCCTGGACACAACTCCTCTCGGCTTTTCGAGAAGCCAATAAATTCATCGGGGCTGCGGCCAGAGAGGGGAGTCGTATTCTCGTCCACGACTGAATATGTCTCATCTACACTATGTACAACGGTCAGCCTTTAATGCACATAAGGGCCTGGCAGTATGATATGACGGTCCACATCTGGCGGACATTGGTCGTAGGCGTGACCTGCAAACTATCGCCCCAGAAGAGTCGAGGGCCTTAGCAGCGGAGATTGCAGAGCATTTATATCAAGTGTATTAAACCGCTTACCTGGAGAAATTAACAATGGAGATTAGTAGGATCTTCGACTGTGTGGGATGTGCGACGTTTAATCGTAAGGATAAGCATACCTGGGGTACACCCAGTATCCACGACCGTCCCAGAAGGAGCCTTACAGTATGTACAGAAAGTACATGTTGAGCAGGCGTTTTGGCTCCGTGTGCATGAGGATATCCCCGAAAACTGCACTGAGCACTTTTTGGCTACCGAACCTTTTGAACTCATTCACACGTGTCCGGTTATATATCGCCAGATATCTACGCGGGCCGCTTTAACCCAATCTCGTCTCGCGGATTTGGAGTGTACCGCAGCCTGGGGGCGGACGAAAATTGCCCCGTAATATAGTTTCGCATCTACCCTACCAAACACGTGACTGACTTCGACGAGCGCATCAAATGAACACTCTGGCCAATCTCTGTGGAACATACTTTGGATTGGTAGCTGTCCAGCAAACCACGTTTTGGTTATCGTTTATCTCCTTATAAAATGATAAAACTTTATCAAACATTGTTTTGTCATATGGTCCTCAATTTCAAATAACAAAGATCCGTCATTGATTTGCCGATAGTGCAAGGGAGATATAAAAAAACTGCAAAGAATCGGGTGGAAGAAATTGTCTATATACAAGTTCGTCGTTCTTTTTTGGTCAGGTAACTGGTAAATATGTGTTAAGTTTATTGCATTGTAATCGCATGTTTGTAACCCTGTATACGTTACAATTTTTTTTTACAGAAGTCGGGTTCTTCTAGAAAGCTGTGCCTGTAACAGTGCTTGGAATGTGTATCTGACTAGTTGATTATCACGGAAACTCCTGGACAGCTAATCATTCATCAAATGTCGGACTTGCTGAATGCAAACTATCCAATCATATTCGATGATTGGCAATTTGGTCTGATCATATAATGCAAGTCTCCCGTGGGTTGACGCTTGCGAGTAAATGCTATCATATTCGATGATTGGCAATTTGGCCTGGTCATATAATGCAAGTCTCCCATGGGTTGGCGCTTGCGAGTATATAGCTTAATACGGAAAGGGTTTATCTCCCTTGTTCCACTAGGGCGTGTTGGTGCCGGTAACTTTCGGAGATTACCAAAGGCTCAAAATTAATTTTAGCAATTAATTTTTCTACTTTTAAAGAAAATTCACTTTCTGATGAACACGAAAACAGGACCTTTAGGTTCATGTAGAAAATATAAACAAATATTCTTGAAAATTTTATCAATACATTATTCCAAAAAACTGCGGGTGCCTTCGGTAAAAGTGAAACCGATGGGACTTCTTCACAGAAGCAGCTTTTCTTTCCTCTAAACTTAACGCTACCAGGCCTGGGGGGGCCATTATGCCTCGCCCCTATCAAACTTGCTATCTCGTAGACAACATAAAATTGAGAGATGTCAGTAGTAGTATAAGGTGATTTCGACTCATATTTTCCAGGGAGGTAACTCTTGGTTTCCTTTTTTCCGCCAGGGGGCGCCACCAGTCCCGTATGACGCCACTTCCGGTCTGGGTGAATGGAGCGTGACCTGTGAACATGATAGGATATGTACTGACCTGTCTGTGGGGTTTTTCCACAATGTCGTTCACCTCCGTGTCTTTTCGGGTACGTCCGTTGTGGGTTTTTTTCCACAATGTCGTTCATCTTCGTGTCTCTTGGGTGATCTCCGTGTTTCTTCGGTCAGATCCGTGTCTCCTCAGTCGGGTCACCGTGTTTCTTCTGGGTGATCTCCGTGTTTCTTCGGTCAGGTCCGTATACAAGTGGGGTTTTTCCCACAATGTCGTTCACTTCCCACGAAAAGACACGGAGGTGGCCGAAGACACACGGAGGTGCCCCAAGATGTCACGGAAGTGCCCGAAGATGTCACTGAGATCACCGAAGAGACACGGAGGTGCCCGAAGATGTCACGGAGGCGCCCGAAGATGTCACGGAGGCGCCCGAAGAGTCACGGAGGTGCCCGAAGAGTCACGGAGGTCACCGAAGAGACACGGAGGTGACCGAAGACACACGAAGGTCACCGAAAACACACGAATGTCACGAAAAAAGGTATAAAAATGGAAATTTGACCAACCTGCTTCACCAGCCTGCCTGACCAGCCTGACCAGCCTGAGCCTGCCTCACCAGCCTGCCTCACCAGTGCAACTTCACCAGTCTATCTCACCATAGCAGCTACTGACCTGACCAGCCTGAGCCAACAGTCATGGAGTCATCCCACCGAGCTAAGCTTCTGCAGCACCGTATCCATATCGCTGATGAGATGCAGCATGTGGCCGATATATGTGATCTGCTCATGGTGGAAAACATAATCACTAAACACATGGGGGTAGAGATCATGGCGGAGAAGACCTATATGGCACGAAACAGAGCCCTCTTCGACTTCATACCATGCCGTGGCTCCTTAGCATTTCAAGCCTTCGTGGAGGCGCTGAAGAAGACGGGAAATGAAGGAATAACAGGTCTACTTCAAGCCCAAGATTCAGAAGATAATATCTTAGTCATGGACATGGACATCGCCGAAGGGCGTACAGCTACCAAACGTACGCACCAAGAGTCCGGTCTACCTGCCAAACCCGGTCCACCTGCCAAATGTCTCCGACTAACACCTTTAGAAATACCTCAGCAAGTGCTTCAGCCAGTGCCCCAGCAAGTGCCTGAGCAAGCGAAGGAAGAGGTGCTATTTCCTATGTCTGTGCAGGAGATCAATGACATTATCCAGCTGGCCTACCAGGCGGCCAGACGAACACTTGGGAGCTCTCTCCCTATTTAACTGTGAATGTCAAAGAAGAGGAAGTGCATTTTAACGCACCGGCCTGGGACGACAAACCACCTAAGCATATCGCCTTGACGTTGGACACCTGGATAAGAGTACAGGCCATTTATTACGCCGTCGATGCGGTCATTGACCACCAGGGGAGCGACGAAGCGAAATTTTATGTGGGTGACGACATCTTCCTCACCTGTTCTATGTTCAACAACATGCTGCTGGTGCATATTCGTAAATGGAAGTTGAGGGGAGAAAAGCGTATTCCTTTACCTCAGGGCGTCACCCTGCAAATACCTGCGTGGCGGAAGCTGGAGAGTCTCACAGGTGAAATTCATGAAATCCTGTCTGACCAGGTGGCTCAGTATATTTATAAGAAGTACATCGACACATTTCTGGATCATCTCAGACCCCGCATTCGACACTTGCGTATCCAGCAATGTGCAGGCTGTGGGAACAAGAACGGTCTCTTCAACACGCATACGTGTATGGACAATAGTATACCATCAGACGCGCTGATGACTGAGGGACTACAGGCCGTTAACGAGGTGCAAATTGCCGCGGCATTGCAAGCTGCCTGTCCACCCAGAATTCCACGTGAACAGATTGCCACCTTCATATACGTGCACCAGGGGCAGAAAGACAATGACGAGTTCGAACAAGTCTTGTTGCATAAATATTGAACATTTCACACAAGTCTTGTTGCATAAATATTGAACATTCAGACATCACCGTATTCCTGCATTCTATGTTCATTCTATGTTCATTTAAGCGCCTTGATAGCGTATAATTGTATTAAAAATATTCAACACCAAGAGTCTACTGTGGTGCAGACCTTATGTTCATTCTACTGTGTTAATAAAAAATATTAGAAATTCAAATGTGTGTTAGTGTTCACTCTATGCAAAGGGGGTATTGGTGTGGGAGCTGGTGATTTGTGCTTTTAGTTAGAAAGTTTCCTCCCTTTCGGGTGTAATTAGCTGGCCCTAATAAGGGCCTTTGGAAAGAACAGCGGGTTGGTCATCACACTGGTACGGCCGGAATATTTTTTTGATGCCTGATACCCATCCCCGACACACAGGGTATCGTATCTTCAAATGAAGCTCCTCTGTCTCTGCACACTGGCACGAGCCCGCTATGCATGTTAAGCTTAGCACGCATACACCACATAGGCACAGGTGACCACAAGGAAAAAAGGCGTACATCGTCTCATCGTCTTGACACACGGTACAGGTGGATCTCTTCTGCTTCCTAGCCAGTTGTAGGCGTAGTTTAGACTTTTCGTCTTCTAATTCGTGAATTTGTTGGCTCAGACGGCTGATCTCTGGTGATGGTGTTGTCATTCCTGTTGCGGTTGCCCTCGTTGTGGTAGCCGTCGTTATGGTAGCCGACGCTGTAGTTGCTGGGGGTCTACTACTGTTTAACCACTCCAACTCTCCATGTACATCTTCATCGTCTGTTTCATCATCATCATCCTCTTCCTGCACAGCGTCCCTTATTTCTCTATCTTGTTGTGCGCCTCTCATCCTCAAAGCTTCAGCAATCTGAGCTTCAGCAACACGCTGCAAGCTCGTAATGATTGTAACATGTTCGTTGTCTTCTCCGCTTGAGCGAATCCGTTCTCTAGGATCTTGTTGTTGTTCTCCGTCTCGAATTGTCACCCTGAAAGTTTCGGTCGACACTCCTGTGGTCATTGCGTTGAAAAGTGACCGTCTACTATGATTAGCCATGATGCAGTTGAAATGAGTGGATAGCAGACGAGACATTGCGCGCTTTTTCTAGTATAACCGTAGAGCGCCCATATGAGGACGCGGTCGTCACCGAAATCTTCACACTTCAAGTGTGCCTGCTCAGACCCGCTGAAATTTTGTGTTTCTTTTCCATCTTCAAACCGGTCTCATTTTGCAATAAATGCGAGTTGACATGTAAAACTTATTTAAACTTGAACTTTGGGAGCTTATAGTGTATCGCTGAAAAATTTAGAAGGCTGGCGGCAGGCTAAAACTATTTTTTTAATCATTTTGTCGGTTTTAGACCCGTATGGCTATGGGTGTGGTTGTGTGGAAAACCCGGTAAATTTGAAATAAATCGGCTTACCTCCGTAAAAACACTTTAGGTGTGTTCCTCACATCCTTATAATGTCACCCTGAAAATTTTAGCAGCTTTATCGCTGGAAAAATGTGAATTTTTGTCATACCACTCTTGCTACGGTAACACAGCACTATACAGTATGGAGCCGAATGTGTGTACAGCTATGCGTGTCAATGGCTGTGTTACCGTAGCAAGAGTGGTATGACAAAAATTCACATTTTTCCGGCGATAAAGCTGTTAAAATTTTCAGGGTGACATTATAAGGATGTGAGGAACACACCTAAAGTGTTTTTACGGAGGTAAGCCGTTCATTTTGAACTACATCATGGCTCAATACATAAATATTGATGGAGTGCACAATATTATTAACGAGTCGTGGCTTGACAACATATTAGAAGAGCTATGCAAAGATGATGAACAAGAAGAAAAAGAAGACCAGCCGGTAGATGGTAGCGAGACTTTGACCCCAGTTTCACAACAAAAGCGGCAGTATCTTCACCATGCCACGGGTCAATTCATCGATATTGAAGACGACGAAGAAGAAAAAGAAGAGGCGGCGGATGGAGATGTCACCGCCAATAGTACCTACCACGTACGGCCTGATAGTACCCCCCAACACGAACGGCTTGAACGAGTTATACAAGATCTGTTCAAACATCAAGACCAACACCAAGACCAAGAACAAGACCAAGAACAAGAAAAAGAAGCAAGCGGTGAATTCATCGATGGAGTGGACAATAGTACCTACGACGTACGGCTTGATAGTACCTACGACGAACAGCTTGATGAACTCGTACAAGATATGTTCGAAGAAGAACAAGAAAAAGAAAAAAAACAAGAACAGATGGCTGTTTTACAGCAGCGATATCTTGAGTACTACTGTATTTTAATTGAATGTGCCACGTTAGAAGTCCCCTTTCGTAAGATTGGGGTGGCCCTGAAAAGGGACTTTTAGGTCAATTTGTTTACCCTGTTTTATTCAGGGGATGGAGTTTTCCTGTCTACTCCATCAAACTGGCGGAAAAGTATTGTACGGGCTGTTGTTGTTGTTCGTCATCCGATAATTCATCCGGCACTGATGGGATGTTGTCCAGGAAGGTGGCCGGTAGAATTCTCGGTAATTCACCGATATCGATGAATTCTGGCTGGCGTTGTTGTCTCTCCTCTTGTTGTTGTTCCTCGTTGAGGGCATCTCGCAGTGCGTTTATCCGGTCCTCCCCGGTGAAAGTGGTGAGCGCCCTTGTTACTGTATAATACAAAGCCGCCCAGGACAGCGGTGTGTAGTAGGTATTGTTCCGCGTCCATCGTTGGATTTCCTCCACCCAAAAGGCTTTTACTCCCCTCGCCAGCGCCTCTCTCTCCTCTCTCTCCCTCCTCTCCTTTGCCGCACCTTTCGTCGTAGACATCTTTGGTACCCTGCTCATGATCTTCAATATCTTCAATACGTGTTTACAGGTCGAAAAATGTGATTTGAATGCGCCTTTTCCCCACGCGTCCCCTGGATTTTATACTGAATATAGAGTGGATTTTCATTGGCTGTTAAAACAGCGCGAACCTCTTTCATTGGTTCTGTCTCGGTCATTTCCATTGGTTGATATACGGGTTGGCCCAATAAGGCTCTTGTAATACCTCCTGGGTTAACATTTCAATCCCGTGTTTTTGCACGAAACTGGTATAGCAAAATCCTAGGTTAAATCAATTCGTATCTCTATAACATTACACCCCGAATGATCACGGACTTTGACGAAGGTGGGGCCATGGAAAATAAAAACTATAACGTGTACGGGTACGGACTAGCATAGAGAGGCACGAAAAAAATAAAACTATAACGTGTACGGCTATGGATTAGGGGTTAATTTAACATGACACTACCGAGTGATCACGGACTTTCACGAAGGGTGAAGAGAAACGGAAAAATAAAACCAGAACGTCTACGGGTACGGATTAGGATAGAGAGACACGAACAAATAAAAACTGTAACGTGTACGGCTACGGACTAGGAGTTAATTATACCCATAGGGGCACTCGACATTGTAGTATAAAAATTACCCAACCCTATTTTGCGGGGAGTATAGGTTAGTCCACTAGGCACTGACAGGGTGTAGTATAAGCGCCTGCACAGCGATATATATACAGACCTCCCTAGCCGGTGTTTTGTCATTCACCACCATGGGAGCGCACGGAGCAGATGATGAGCTTGCGTTGTTCCAACTGACCGCCAACGTCACCCTGATCGTCAATGACCATCACCTACAGCTCATCGAAGAACAACCACGAGAGGTGAAGCTATTTTTAACCCTAGCAGGGTGGACACTATTGACACGGTTGTTACAGGGAAAAGAGCCGGAAGTCGATTTCATGCACGTGGGAGTCGGTGTCTACCTACGAAGTGGTAGAGATGATTATTTTTTTCCCCGGTTAGAACAGCGTGGTGGTCCCCATATCACACTCCGTCCTGCATTATGGCAGGCGCTGAAAGCTATTATCCCCGACGTCCACGACTTACTGCACCCCGACGCGAACTCTGTGGCTACCCGGACTCTTACACCTGGCTGCACCCTATTGTTGTACCCCAAACGAGTGGACCTCATCGATAGCGGACTTAGGTGTTGGTGTACGCCTGAACCCAAAGCGCGCGTCTCTTTGTCACCGGAAGCGGGTGTTGTTGGGTGACCTCGACGGTGATAGCATTCACCTGTGTGACGACGTCTACATTTTTCGCGGCGCCTTTTTTGCTCGACTCCTCTGTCTGAACGATGGTGGTTTTACCCTGGACCCTGATCTATGGACGGCCTTGGAAAAAGTAGTCCCCATTGTCGATGAAGTACTATATCTATAGGGTGCACACAGGCTAGAGTGTCAGTGTCTTACCATGAAGCGAACACACAACAGCGCAACCCAGAGGGGCACCCGGTGGGGCACGCAGAGGGGCACCCAGAGGGGGACCCGAAAGGGAAGCCAGTGGAGCACCCGCAAGGCCACCCGGCAGGAATCCACGTGGAGTAAGACTGTGAACAAGGTGTTAACAGATTTGTATTACAACCCAACCAGTCCAGCCGCTTATAGCGCTGTGGCAGCGCTCGCTCGAGCTGCACATTCCCAAGGCATCAGTCGAACTGAAGTTCGAGAATGGTTAAAAACCCAAGACACTTATAGCTTACATCGAGCAGCCCGACGACATTTTCGCTGTAACCAAGTCATAGTAGGAGGCGTAGACGCACAATGGCAGGCCGATTTGGTCGCTATGAGTCTATTTGCTGCCCACAATGATGGACATCGGTACATGTTGACCTGTATCGATATTTTATCCAAGTACGCGTGGGTGCTACCCATCCGGACCAAAACAGGAGAGAATCTGGTACGAGCGTTCCAGCAGATTTTCAAGACGGGTCGCAAACCCCTCTATTTGCAAACGGATGAAGGCACAGAATTTCTCAACCGCCACTTTCAAGCCTTTCTTAAGAAACAGAATGTGTTTTTCTTCCATACGTACAACGAGACCAAAGCCTCTGTGGTGGAACGATTCAATCGGACCTTGAAAGGACGGATGTACAAGTATTTTACCGCCAAAAACACTCGACGGTACATCGATGTGCTACCTCAACTGGTCCAAGGGTACAATCGAGCCTATCATCGCAGTATCCAGCGGGCACCCCTCGATGTGACGGAACGCAACGATCATCAAGTGCGCCGTACGCTGTACTCGATAGAACCAAGTCCAATCACGTCACCCCTTTACAAACGCGGGGATGTGGTACGGATCAGTAAAGTCAAAGGGCAATTTGAGAAAAGTTACTTGCCCAACTGGAGTGACGAGCATTTTGTCATCGTTCGCCATAGCCCTCGAAACCCACACGTCTATCAACTGGAAGATCTACAAGGAGAAACACTGCAAGGCACGTTTTACGAGGCAGAATTACAACAAGTGGTAAAAACACGGAAAGACTACTACACGGTGGAAAAGATTTTGAAAACGGAACGTCGACGTGGCATCCCCTATCATTTCGTCAAATGGCAAGGTTGGCCCAGTTCGTTTAATTCCTGGGTCTCAGCCCGTGACATGAAACGGCTATAAATTCTACCTCACATCGCCTACGGCCTTCAGTCTAGGGTTGTACCATGGATAGTGCACATCTCCCCTTACTGCTGCGGACTCGAAAAGGACAAGTCGGTACCGTCGTGTGTCTACTAGTGCTTCTGGGTATCTTATTTGGAGGAGTCTTCTACGATTTGGCGTACCTGATATCCTGTTTCACCCTACCATCCACTCGTCCAATACCTGCCCCACAACGTCAAGTGCAATCACCCAACACCACCACTACCACCACCACCACCATCACCACCTCTTCTACTACGCTGCGGAACATTACCAGGGTACCACCAGGTTTTATAACCCATCCCACTACGCGGTCTAGTCCTCCTCCTACTCTGCGAAATTTCACCCGGGTACCACCCGTGTACCTGCCTAGTCCTACCCTCAGAAGCCCCCCACCCGCATCATCTTCCACCATCACAGCTACCAGGGCAAAACCACGGCAACATAGGACTCCCACCACCACGACGCTAACACCTAGAGTGGGTATAGTACCACGTTTACCACGGCAACGGTACCCGCACGACTACGACCCCCGGTGGGATCCACGACAACGGTGGTCTGAACGCTTGGCGCAAATCACCAAATAACCTATGGATCCTCGGTGGCAGCATCCCTTCACGTGTCTCATCGCTGGACCGACCGGGTCGGGGAAAACACACTTCGTTCAACGGCTCATCCAACACGGGTCAGCCCTCATTTCACCGCCCGTGGCTCGCATCCTCTGGTGTTATGGAGCTTGGCAGCCTGCGTACGAGGAACTGGCACGCATACCTGGACTCACCTTGGTGGAAGGATTACCCCCAGAGGATACCCCAGAAGACACGTTGGTAGTGGTAGACGATCTGATGACCGAAACGGACAGTCGGGTGACGCGTCTCTTTACGAAAGGGAGCCATCATCGTCGGTTGAGCATCATCTACATCGCCCAGAATCTCTTCAGTAAGAACAAAGAGCACAGGAACATCAGTTTGAATGCTCAGTATGTGGTATTGTTCAAAAACCCCAGAGACGCATCACAAATTATGCACCTGGCGAAACAGATGTACCCTAAAAACACGGCCTCTGTGCGGGAAGCCTTTGAAGATGCCACCCAAGGGGCCCACGGTTATCTGCTCATCGACTTGAAACAAGGGACACCCTCGGCACTTCGATTGCACACCCACATTTTCCCCGGAGAGTTCCAGACGGTGTACACACCCAAATAAAAGAAGAAGACACAACCCTCTAGCATTCACTTCCTCATCATGTCTGCACGGATACGGAAGCACGCGCCGGCCCTCCGCGTATTACGCAGCGCGCCACCGGAGGTGGGTCGGGCCCTGGTGCGCGGCGCGGACGCGGGATTGGTACGGTGTTTGTGTGAAGTCGCTCATAATGTGTTAAAAGGGAATGTTCCTCTCAGTCCCCTGCAGAAAGGAAAATTGCAACGGCACAAGACGGGTCTCCGAACGCTGGTGAAGAAGACAGGAAGTTTAAAGAAAAAGAAACAGGTGTTACAGCGAGGTGGATTTCTCGGGGCTCTCGTCGTACCCTTAGCCGCTTCCGTACTGGGACCGTTAGTAGGGTCCATCTTTGGTGGAGCACGCTAACGTCATTGAACATACGAAAAAAATGATGCTGGTCGAACCTCGACTGTTACAGAGTTTGCAATCGCCCTATCCCGTGCCTGCCACGGTGCAACAACTCCAGTCTCTCGACGAAGAGATGAATAGTATACTCCAACGTCGACCACCCGATCACGAGAAAATTCAACTCTACCATCAGACGCTGAACCGGTACAATACGTTTATGGATCAATATAGGGGTAGTACACCACCAGCACCACTACCAGCAGCGCCACCACCAACACCGCCATCATCACCTCAGCTGGAAGATGAAGTGTTGGCCAGTGTCCCTAAGGCATTCAAGACCAAGGCTCGTTTATTGTTGGACCGGGTGAAACAGAATCCCGATATGGGTTGGAGCGATCAGGGGGAACTGCTTATTCGAAACCGAGTGGTGCCGGGGTCTCATATCACCGATTTGATCAACGATACGGTGCGCTCTCGCAAACACTCTAATCCACCGGGCTGGGAAGCCTTTGCTCAGGGGTTGAAAGACACACACGTCCCTCAAGAATTGGGGGGAAAACCTAACCGTTGGCGGTGGATGCAGTGGACCCAGCAATCGCCGAGTAGACCACCACCACCACCACCACCACCACCACCACCATCTTCTTGGGAACCGGAGTCACCCCCCAAAACACCACAACGACGGGCACCTTCTTTTCACCCCTTTAAAACACCATCCCCGGTAAAGAGGCTCCAGCGCTCGAGAGCTTTGATACATAGCAAGTCACCGCGACGATCACGACGACGCGTTCAGCCGCCCAAGGCTTGGGAGCCCTATTAATGCCAGGTGCAGAAGCAAGAAAGCTCAGTCGTCATGTTTTACCTCACGTTGCCCAGTAACAGTTCGCTCGATGTGTTTCCTGACAACACCTTGGCCAAGTACGTGACCCAATTACCGCAACCGTTGCATTTACCTGGACGGTGGGAATGTGGACTGGTGGATATTCAATACTCTTACTCGTGGTACAACGTGCGAGACAAGGACGTGTGGTACGAGGTGACCTACGAAGGCAAAGTAAACCGACTGATTCTACCCGAAGGCCAATACGATACCCCCAAGGCGTTCATAGAGGGTCTGACCACATTGTTGAATTATAAGTCTCTACGGGTGGTGACGAATAGCTCAAGACCCGTCAAATTCTATCCCTTCAAGAATCATGTGATCTTCGATTACAACGCACACAACGACAAGGCCTGTATCCTGCTCAGCCCCAACGTGGGTGTGGAACTCAGTCCTAGGCTACAGCAAATGTTAGGTCTCCCTTATGACATCTACGCGGGTCCCACCACCGACACAGGCGACGTTGTTATGGATATGAAAGTGGGTATGTACGGACTCTACGTCTACTCGGACGCGGTGGACAGCCATATCGTGGGCGAGTTGAACACACCTCTGTTACGGGTGGTGCCCATTAGAAAGAAGTATGGCGATCAAGTCACCCAGAGTTTCAACCACATACTCTACCTGCCCGTACGACACACCGATATCAACACGATCACGATGGATATAAGAGATGACACGGGACGCCCGGTCGCATTCGAACGAGGGAAAGTGGTGCTGACACTTCATTTCCGACAAGCACGTTCTCCTCACTTCGTATAATGTACGCGCCTTACCAGTGCCATACGGCCAGCTATGCCGACTACTACAAGAAACAAACGGGAGGTAGCTTGCCCATCTTTAGCGATGCACGCATGCAACGAGGTCACGGGTTGGGTAACATACTGGGCAGCATCGTCAAAACGTTCTTGCCCTTGGTGACACGGGGAGTAAAAGCGGTGGGTAAACAAGCGGTACGCAGTGGACTGCGAGTGGCCGGTGATGTCTTGGGAGGAACGGCACCCCGACAAGCCTTGAAACGACGGGCCCAAGAAGCAGGCAGCGTCTTGATCGCCAAAGCCCTTAAAAGACAACCACCGGCACAGGGAAGAGTCATTCGACGACCGACACACCGACGACGCACTCCCCGGAAGAAGAAGGGTAAGAGAGACATCTTCGCATAATGGCATTCATTCACTCGTGTCCGTCTACTAACAGTGAATTGGATTTGTGGACTATTCTACCCACAAGGACGTTGGGTAGAACATCGGCCCCTGGCTAGCCTGACGGGCACGGGACCGCTGGAATTTAACATTGAAAACAAAGATACGGCCTACCTGGATTTAGCCCACACGTACTTGTACGTGAAAGCCAAAATAGTGGACGCAGACGGGACGCCCATCGCGAACGATGCGGTGGTAGGCCCGGTGAATCTTTGGCTGCACTCCTTGTTCCAACAGGTGGATATCAGTCTGAACGATAAACTCATCAGTACGTCCACCAATACGTACCGGTACCGAGCCTACATCGAGACGCCGTTGTCGTACGGAGAAGATGCCAAAAAACACACTTGCAAGCCTCGCTGTACTACAGGGATACACCCGGAGCCATGGATGCCGTCACCGTTGCCAATAATGGGTTCGGCCATCGCAGGCAGTCTACAAACCGTAGCACGTCCGTCGATATGATGGGACGACTGCACGCCGATCTGTTCCTGCAAGACCGCTACATGATGAACGGTGTATCCATCAAGATCAAGTTGATCCGTTCCCCACCCACTTTCGCCTTGATGTCCGATGGAGATGCCCCCAATTACAAGATCATCATAGAAGATGCAGCCCTGTTTGTCCGTACGGTGGAGTTGCAACAGGGCGTGTTGGTGAGTCACATGGAAGCCTTATCGAAAAAACCAGCCCTGTACCCCATCCGACGCGTACAGACCAAGGTGTTCTCTGTGCCAGCAGGTACGATGATGGCCAATCGTGAAAATTTATTTCTAGGGGATCTCCCTAAACGTCTTACCCTGGCGTGTGTGACCAACACCAGTTTCAATGGACAGTGGAGTGAGAATCCGTTCCACTTTCAACATTTCAACCTCAACTTTTTGGCACTGCACGTGGCCGGCCATCAAATTCCAGCCCGTCCGTTACAACCGGATTTTGGTAACCATCACTATGTGCGGAGCTACCTGAACCTGTTTACAGCCACAGGACAAAACAATCAGGACGAAGGAAATACCATCACTCGACGAGACTTTAGCCGTGGGTACACTTTGTTCGCCTTCGACCTCACCCCAACCTTGGAGCACGATTATCAACTGGCCTTGCTCAAGAAAGGAAACTTACGGTTGGAACTGCGTTTCTCCGTCCTTCTACTCCATACCATTAACGTGATTTACTACACCGAGTTTGATAACGTCATCACCGTGAATCAGCAAAGAAACATGCTGTGTGACTACGCAGTCAGTATGTCGGCACCTCTTCCCACTTCCCTTATATGTGTTGTAATGGATACAGAGCAGCTGATGGCCATACTCCAGCGAGATCCTCGGGTACCCTTTCGAGGTGTGTTTCCACGCAATGTGTTTCCCACTACCCCAACCACCCCGGCAGCCTACATCTTGAATACAGACCCTCGTACTCGACCCGGTGAACATTGGGTGGCTGTGTACGTGGACACCCTGGGCCAAGGCGAATACTTTGATTCCTACGGACTTGCACCCCTGCATCCCGATTTGGTGAAGTTCATGGACGTATCTACTACAGTGTGGCGTTGGAATACTAAAAGATTACAAGGACCCCTGAGTAGTGTATGCGGACAGTACTGTGTGTTCTATCTCACTCACCGGAGTAGAGGACATTCTATGCAAACGATCATACAAATGTTTGATGATTATTCTCAAGCCGAAGACCGTGATGTACTCGTATACGACTGGACTGCCTCTCTTTTTAATGTGCATGCTCCATTTCTCTGATTGTCTTAATTGATTCAATGCACCGCGCGGTGTTCTCATTGTTTTTGTTATGACGTTGTTGTTCTGACGTTTATTGATGTTCAATAAAAAAATTCATAAAAACACAAGTAATGTTTTTGACTTTTTTTATTCAGGTGAACAAGAATGTATAGAATATGTACAAAAGAATACAGTAGGTGTGTAAAAACTGTGAGGAGTAGGATTCGAACCCACGTCCTGCATTGCGCAGGCCAGTACTTAGGACTGGCGGCCATTCTGACTTTTTTTACAGTTATAGTTTTACCTCGTATCATGAGAAGTATATCAAATGTCATAGTTTCACAAGTCCAGGTAAGTGGTACTGATCCCATCGGGAAGGACTTTCCGCTTGGGGTAGAAGAATGTGAAGGCATCTCGTTTCTGGATGTACGTCCGCATCTGGCGGTCCACGACCCGAAATCCTCTGTTAGTCCCACTCGCACTGGCCTGGCTTTGCAGCACATTCAGGTACAAGGCTTTGTCGATAGACGGATCGCGCCGGTTCAACCCTTTGCAGCTAAACTTATTTTGGTCTCCACCGTAACAGTAATACGTCTTCGAGGAGAGAGTAATCATGGCATCACCACTCCATTCCAACTTGAAGAGGCCCGGCGTCCGCTTGTCGTACTGGTAATGGTCACGTCGAGGTAGCCACTGGTCCCGTTCCGCCTCATATTGTGCACGTAACTCGGGTTTGACCAGGGACTCCCAGTCTGCATTAGACACGGCCATGTAAGCAGAGTCTGTATCCATCTTCATGAGTTGCCAGTCGGATGGATTAAAATACACACCCATGAAATCATACAAAAACTGGAGCATCCTCAGTTTGGCCACCTGGTATACCATACATCCAGTTTGGAGGGGCAGGTTGTAATGGATAGTCTTTCTGGCGAAAGTGATTTCATATGTATCGTCATCGATGACCTCGACGGACCGAAACAGGGGAGAATTGACTTTTTTGCGGGCCTGTGGGGTGGTACAGATATTCACGTTCACGTGCTTATCTTGGTTAGTGACCGTTTTGCCATAATAGCCATTGCCCGTGAGCTTCCACGATTCACCGATGATGGCTTTACTCGGATCTTGATCACCTTGACGACGGGCAGACGTCACGATGGCGGCATTCCCCGCAAAACAGGCGTTGGGTACGTACTGTAAGACTTGATATACGTGTGTGACTTCCAGAACGTGGCTGATGTACCACTGTAGTAGCGGAGTGCCCAGTAAGATTTTCTCTGGCCACATACTGCCAATCAACATCCATCGAGGTCGAGGCAAACACTCGTGTTGCTTAGCATAGGCACCCATGGTGTCTCCAATGTCATCCCAACCCACCAGTGTGTTTTTAAAGATGGATGGGCACTGGGCGAAGAGTGGCTTGAGAGTGTCGGGAACATGCAGGTCGCATTCCACAAAGCCGTAGAGGTCTCCGGAACGAATGGCGTCGAACATCTGTGGCAGACTCAGGAGTCGCCGACGACTGAGAGGGTACTCGCGCGCTTTAAGGAAACGGCGTAAATGTGGGAGGGCCTGGCACATGGTGTGAAATTCACACTCCCACATTTCGATGAGGTGGTATCCCCTCTCTTTGATGTAATCTCCATTCTCCTGGACTTCTTCCCGTAATTCTTCCGCCGATTTCCCACGTCGTTGGTTGAAGCGTCCAGCGCTGAAATGGCATTCGTGGCCGTGCCAATAGCAGCCGTAAAGTTGAAATACGGTCGGTATACCCATCGACGGGGAGTCGGCGATCTCCTATCCGCTTCTCTGTGGCGTTGGTCTGATGGCGTATAGAAATTCCCCGTCGATAGGCTTCCCAGTCCAACCACTGGTCGGCGAGATGTTTGTAGGGGGTGCGTTGTGGTGTGAAATGTGGACCTTCCGCCAACCAGCGCGTATAATGACCGCTGGGCATGGGCTGGGCAAGGGGCCACAGGTACAGGGCATTGGCATCGAATCCGATGATTTTAGCACAGGGTTTCCCACCGGGGAGAGTGGTGACGTCCTTCTCGTGGTAGCGATGAAAAATAAGACTGGGCCCGCCCACGATGTTCTGTTTTAGACAGTGGTACATGTCCTCGTCTTTTTGGTGTATCAGCGAAAAGTATGTAGGACAATCTTGAAAGAGATGGCGAAGCGCCAGACCCGGTAAACTCAAGCACTCCTTGAATATGTCGACGTGCATCTCACGACGAAAGAGTTGAACCATTTTCTCGGCCGCTTCGAGGAAAGGATCCACATCTAAGTTATTATACCATATCAGGAAATCTCGCAAGGTCTACATATGTTAGTCGTTCCATACCTGCTGTAGTTCCCGGTACGTGTCTTCCTAACATTCCACTTGCTTCAAATCGTCAAAGAACGCGTCCCGGGGTGGCAACTGTGTTTCCTCCAAGCGGTCGAGCGTCGATATATACGTGTAAGGGAACCTCCCTTTGGTTTGTGCACAGTCATACGCCTTCACCCACTGATCATAGCTATAATTGGGAGCTAAGTAGTTCCGTACATCCAGGAAATGGAGTGATGGGGTAGTGAGGGCCATATGATTATTGATCTTCTTGATGACGGACTTGATGGTATTAGCCTGGGCCAAGTAAGGGTAGAGAAATTCCTTCACCATGTTAAGATCGTATCGCCCCGAGTTGAAGCCAAGCACAGGTAACTGGCCTAGGTATTGTAGGAAGCGGGCTTTCAATTTCTCCGCATACGGTTTAGGTAAAGGTACATCCTGCGACTGAATGGGTTCCGGCTCCTGGGTGTCCGACTCTGACTCTGACTGTTCATCGTCGCTGAACGATACACCTGGTATAGGAATCCGGTCGTCCAGTTGGTCCAGCACGTCCTGGAACTTGGACACCAACAATTCCGTACTGGCCGCACTGATTTCCTCTAAATAACCCATCATGCGGGTAATCAACTCATGGGAGTCCCCCGACGACACGAAACAGACGGGCGCAGCGTCATAGCCGGGTACGTTGGTGGAAATGCTCACACTGAGGGGAATATGGCGCTGCGTCCACTGCGTTTTCGCTGAGAACATGTCCATGGGCTCCAACAGGGCCTCGAAATCGTAACACACCCGGTAGGGAAAATAACGGTCCTCTTCCGGTATCACAATCCCTTCATCAGCCAGTTCCTCGAAGTCTTCTCGTGCCGATGTAGGTGGATGGACTGTTTGAACACCCAATGGCATTGGGCACAACTGTAGGATTGCGCGTACAGGCTCATATTGTAGATGAGGGAAAAATGACTCACCCCACCGTCGTCGAAGACATTGACTTTCATCGTAGAAGCATACCGTTCTGTTGAGCGATGAACCAATTCAGCCACAAATATGTCATCCTCGCGTCGTAATCGGTATACAAAGATATTGATGTTGAACAGAGTTTCCACGACATCCAAATACTTAAAGGGGACTCCCCGGAACTGCCGCTCATCCAGGTCTTGCTCCTGTAAATACTGTCTCCAATAGCCATTGGCCACTTTCTCACAAGCCAGGGGATTACACTCGTCCACATGTACGGCTAAACACCGAAACAGACATTTCCGGTCTTTGTAGGGACCATTTGCGCCTCCCGTTAACGCATACAGTCCTCTTCGATTGAACAGCCAAGGCGGAAGAATAACAGGAGCGCCGATGGGATGATTTCTCATTTTCGTGACGAAAAATGTGACGTTCGTCACCATTTCTACAGTCCATTTGGTGTTGGGACGTTGCAATCGGGCCCATTCCAGTGGGTCCAACGTAGTCAGTTGGTCGATGAGTGGCTCCAGAGAAATTGCATCCGTCACCGTGAAGGGTTGATCAAATACATAGGTATTATTGCTGGGATAAAAATACCGCAACTGGTCCGTCTCTTTGTGCCGTAAGATGTAGCCGAAAGTGATATTCAACTTGAAAGCTGTCACCTGGTCTGTGAAAATGTTCTCGGCGTAAGTAGAAAGATACGTAAGGTCCTGCAGTCGAAAGTTATACAAGTCCAATAGACGACGGTGACGGTGAAAACAATGGCGTATGGTGTTCCAGTGACGTCGATAAATCTCACTCACACGCTCGTCTTCGGGCAAGACTTCAGCCGGAGGCGCTCCTGCATCCCCTGGAAAATCTTCTCCACGTCTCATGCTGCGGTGAGGCTCAGACTGGTCAGGTAGGCTGGTGAGGCAGTTTGGTGAAGCAGGCCAATGAATGCAGCAATCCCCTAAAAATTCCCACTTTTATACGTTTTTTCGTGACATTCGTGTGTCTTCGGTGACCTTCGTGTGTCTTCGGTCATCTCCGTGTCTCTTCGGTGACCTCCGTGACTATTCGGGCACCTCCGTGACATCTTCGGGCGCCTCCGTGACTCTTCGGGCGCCTCCGTGTCTCTTCGGTGATCTCCGTGACATCTTCGGTGACCTCCGTGTGTCTTCGGGCACCTCCATGACATCTTGAGGCACCTCCGTGTGTCTTCGGCCACCTCCGTGTCTTTTCGTGGGAAGTGACCGAAGATCGGACCTGACCGAAGAAGAAACACGGTGACCTGACCGAGGAGACACGGACGTGACCGAAGAAACACGGAGATCACCCAAGAGACACGAAGTGGTGGCGCCCCCTGGCGGAAAAAAGGGAACCAAGAGTTACCTCCCTGGAAAATATGAGGCGAAACCACCTTATACTACTACTGATGTCAGTCCGTGACTTTGCAGTTTATCATATTTGTTTAAATTTGAAACTATTTGCATAAGCCGCCGAGCGGGTTTTTCAAATTGGCGACCATGTGATGTGCAAGAAATGTGATGTTTTCGTAGTTTCCTTCAAAATTCCTGCTTTTGTGCGAGGAAAAGTGAGCAAATACTATTTTATTCCACATTAGACTAATATTTACTAATTTATCATGCGACTTTGCTTAGAAAACACAAATAAAGCATTGTAGCAACTACTAATGACACAATTGCGAAAATTGTGTCATTAGAAGTTGTCAGGTCGCCAGCTAATGTCGTGATTGCGTCATTAACCGGCGACTTTTCATCGCGAAAAAGCAGAAATTTGAAAAAATTGACGAACACATCACTATTCTGGTGGCCGCCATCTTGAACTTACCCATTATCCTCTGCTCTGCAGGTTATGTAAGTAGGCTCAAAATGACCTCCATATGATCAATTATAAAGTCACGGAGGGGTAGCTCTCAATTTTTTGTCGTCCCGGAGATAGTGCTGACAGTTTTGGTGGGCAGGCCTGGTAGGGGTAAGCTAAATGTTGAATAGAGATTATCTTATCTGAGCCATTTCGATAATATATGCCCCACGAAACGACTTTAGTTGGGTGGGGAGTTCAGATCAAAAAACCCATCAACAGTTAGTTGTATAATGTTTGCTGCGAGGCAGTGGAAGGGTTTAAAGTATTATTATACGGTATGAAACTAAGCATATGAGCCGATAACAAGAGCCTTAAACCAAGGCGCTGGGAGTGAAGGAGCAGGAGTGACTTCACGTCCGGTGATGACCCCACGTCCGGTCGAGGTCAGGTCCCGGTCAAAGGTCATTGTCGGCGAAGGGGATTGCCACAGAAAAAACGGAGAATGGGGAAGAAGACACATGACTGGCTGGGGCGGATGTAAAACTAGGTTTTTTCAAAAAAAAAAAACAAAAAAAAACGGGCTGTACACGCAGTCAAACGGGTATAAGTGGGCTAATATGCGTCCATAGGCAAGGGGTCAGCTTGAACCACTCGTCGAGATCAATCACGCGATTGATCGGGTAGATGCAAATCGGAGATTTTTCCTGAAACAATAAAATGCGGAATACCGACTTTAGACTCAAAACTGGGGAAAACCTCTCCTCAAATCGGTCTGTTCGGGACGGGCTGGATCTTATATTGACGCACTCGTGGGGGTAGATGCGAATTTCTTAGAGAATAAAATGCGGAAAATTCGGAAAACCCCCGTCAAATAGAGCCCAGTGGGGGTAATCCTGACACAAATGGGTTGTGGATGAGTCATCTTGAAGTGCTCAAGACGTGGACTACGCTTGCTGTGGTATGGAAACAAATTAACATCATGGTGCGTATGTGCACTTGTGGAGTAGTGAAGAAAGTGGGCGTATTGGAGGAGTGCGGAGGCTTGTTTGAAAGATTTATGGCAATATCAAATCCAAATAAGGTGTGTGTGTTCTCCTATTGAAGTGATTGGCGTGTAGACTACGCTTGCGGTTGTTTGGACTGGGTACGACGTCATAGTGTGCGTGCACAGACGAGGAGTAGTAGCGAAAGCGATTTTTTTTTGTGGTGCGCATGTGCGTGTGTGAGTGATTTAGAGACCATATCTGATCCAAATATAGCCTGTATGGTCCAGCAACGAATCTGTCGTGGTGTAGTATGCGACCCGTGTAATGTCCACGTGACTGTGACGCCAATAGTAGTAGGGTAAGCGCAGCGTTGCAGGGTGCGCCCTTGAGGCATGCATACCTACACCACTACAAACTAACCCATAGGGGCGACTGGTGAACCTTGGTGATGCATGTTGACCCTCGAGTGAATCCTGAAGACTCCTGAACTGAGATACTGGTTTTGCGGGTATGGAATGAATGGTAGGCCTAGAATGGTAGAGTTACCTCCCCATAGGTACAGAGTAAATGAGTGAGTGAGTGAAGAACGAGCGAGCGAGTGTGTGAATGAGTGCGGCGTGCCCAACGCCAGTCTCAATGCAATCACGCCCTAGCGCCGGTGAGTGAAAACACACACACTAAGAAAACTACCTACACCACTACAAACTAACCCATAGGGGCGACTGGTGAACCTTGGTGATGCATGTTGACCCTCGAGTGAATCCTGAAGACTCCTGAACTGAGATACTGGTTTTGCGGGTATGGAATGAATGGTAGGCCTAGAATGGTAGAGTTACCTCCCCATAGGTACAGAGTAAATGAGTGAGTGAGTGAAGAACGAGCGAGCGAGTGTGTGAATGAGTGCGGCGTGCCCAACGCCAGTCTCAATGCAATCACGCCCTAGCGCCGGTGAGTGAAAACACACACACTAAGAAAACACAGAAACATAGCTACATGTATACAGAAGCCTATGGGTGTAGTCCCTACTGAGCACTGGTCTAACTGCCTAGTCCAACGAGAACAACAATAAGCTCCTTACGTATGATACATTTCATGTTCCCTTCCATCACATCACATCCAAGTTGCTGGAGCCTCTTTGGGTGTGTTTACAATTATTTTATGCTCTTGCCCTGTCCAATCAGAAGCCGTCATTTGCGAACTTTCAATCTTCGGCCGTGCTCGCTCTTGTCCAATCAGAACCGCCCTTTGACAAACTGCCCTTTTCTCAATCTTCGGACATCCACGGATATCGAGAGCCTACCCAATGGCATCCAATTTGAACGATCGGCCGACAGGGAATCCGGAGTCAGGCTGAAGAGGAATCTAACTTTTTTTGGCTCGCTATGTGACAGCGGCCATTAATACCCACGTTGAGGTAAACGAGGACGCCGGGACAGGATAACCAAATGGGAGTACCATCCACAAAGGCTCTAAAAGTTATAATAATGCAAATACTGAAAACTCCAGCATAACAAACCACATCAGTCTTTCCCAGACACACAACAACAGACTAGACCGGACAAACCCAAGGACTTATGGGGTCATTTCCAGATATACCCCCCATTCCAGATCATACACAACGGGTGCAATCCCTAGACTTCGACCACTTAAAAAGTAGTCCCGATCCCTTCAGGCAACCTCTGCTAAAGAAGAGAATTGATTTCAAATTTTTCATCCGCCTCTGTTGCTTAGTGGTAGGTGTAATGAGTATGATATGTGTTCGGTTCCGCTGCGTGTCTGATTTTAACTCGGGGTCTAATAAGATGTTGCTCTGAGGGGATATTTGGATGCCTGTGCATCGCTTTCTCAAAGCAGACAAAAATAAATTACGAGTGCGCATAACTCAATATCGAGAATGTCAACATTTGCCAAAATATTTGTCAGGATGTAGCACTTGCCGAAATACGAAAGTAATAAGGAATCGGCGAGATACACTTACATTACAACACATATAAGGGTAGTGGGAAGAGGTGCCGACATACTGACTGCGTCACATGACTTCACAGAATAGTCTTCTGGTTAACCTATTCTAAAGTACATACCAAGAATCTAACGATTCGTGATATGTGTTGTATCTCAGGTACGCTTTTATTGTACCTGTTCATGTGGCAACTTGGATGATATGACCACACGGCCCCTAGCACCGGCATAAGCGGTATTAGATACAAATCTAGAGAGCTATGATGGAAATGCTCCGACAACTCGTATACTGGTAATTGGTGAGCTGTTTCGCTGTGACAACTCGTACATGGGAGATTGGTGAGCTGTATCGTCGTCAGATGTAAATGACGACACTTAACACAAAAAGACTAGTCTGTAAGGCCCGATGTCGACCCAGCATCAACTTCCCACAAGTGCCAACATATATCAAAGACCAAAAGGTCTGTACAGGGGGCGGGCCTCGGGGACGAAACGTCCACCAGCAGAATCTCGCCATATACAGGAAAAAATTACAACACATATAAGGGTAGTGGGAAGAGGTGCCGACATACTGACTGCGTCACATGTAAATTGTAATAGCGGTCTTAGACCTTAATATTTCAGCGACAGTACGAAGTTATTATCCACTGTTTGTAGAGTAAGAGACATTGGTAATAACGAGACGTATGATGGGTGTTACCTGTATATTTTCCAAAGGGTGACAAAACGGACACTTTCATAAATAGCAGGGTTGTATTATGCTAGTTATTTAAACCCTGAACTGATATTCATCATATAAAACTAAAAGATTAATAATAATAAGTACAACTAGACATTGTTGGTACAATGACACGGTCTTTCCACAACGGTCCCCCAAAGGTAATCTTTCATTGGAAATGAATTTCATGTCGGGGTACATATACGATGTCGATATAATGATAATTGAACACCTCCATTTAATTGACAAATATGCATAATGCATCATGGGATTATAGCGGGATCATCAGGCTTCGCAGCTCCTTTCATCAGCTAGAAGGACGTTCATTTAATTGCAATCGCGGGGTGACCCAGTTGGTACAGTCGGAAAAGAAATTGGTGTATCAGGTTACATACAGATCTTCACGCCTTGTCAGTGGAGAACCAATTAATAACTCTTTGAAACTGATCTGGCGTATACAATCAGATGGATGAAATCAATTACTACTGAATATCGAAAGCGTTTAACCTGGCAGGTAATACGCAAATAGCGTACACGAAGTGGGGAACATGTTTTATGTTATATCTTCAAAACAATTAATGTTATAATCTTGAAATTTCACAAATATATATACATATATATACCTGTACCAGCTTAGTATTTACAAATCTCTGAAACAACCACGAGATTCAGTCATAAGCCAGTTCACTCACGTATTCTGGCGCGCAATTTTGGTCCACCGGGTGTTGTTCTTAAATTAGAAAACAAATCTTTACCTTCTTTGTGCAATCCATTCGTATTTCGTCTCGGAACATTCCACATAAACGGCGACAGCAAAGGTTCACTCGTTTTAGGCACTTTTATCCTAGACACCTAATGCCATCCCTGTCGAGCTTGCTTGGAAAACAGCTATATTCGTACGCTCGCTGTCAAAAGAACAGTGGCGCGTACTTTAAGAACTGGTGCGCGCACTTCCGGTGAAGCAAGTTATTCCCCTTGTTTGTTTACGAATACCAGTATCGCTGAGCCTCTGTCTACGCTGTATTATTTCAAACTAACGGCTTTCGCGTAACTTTTCAAGTTTTCCACAATTACTGTTCTCGGTACCGAGTCATTGTCAACGAAAGAACTCATTATTGGAAGTAAATGGCAACAAATCAGAAGTCCGTATCTATTGAGGTTCAAGAGATAAAAGGTTTCCAAAATTGAACCGGCCCGTCATGTAACACGACATTTATTTAATTGCGATCACCGGATGCCTCGAGTGCTACAGCCGAATCGCTATAGCGAAATTGACAACACCCATTGAATAGATGAAAATCAACATATAACCATCTAGCGGCTTAATAGTTAGGGAAAATTGTTTTTTTAATATCTCTAAACCTATCAAAGCTACATTCCTGAAATTTCACAGGCAGATACATATATATATTCTCTCAATAATAGTTAAATATAGTGATGATTGAGTAAACAGTTTTCTTAAAATTTGAATAAAGCTTAAATTTCACAAATTGCTAATTATGTCCTATTCTTTCTGGTATGTTACGATACATGGTATAAGCTACACCTTAAAAGTACCATGTAACCATGTAACTATAGCGCAGTGCATCACGTACGCTATATGGTGAGGTCACTTCCGCCCAGATCTTGGATGTAATACATGTGGTCGTCACTCAACGCTCTGGTGTTTATCTTTATTTCTCCTGAACTAGGAACACAAAAGTATAAACGAAACATGGTGTCAGAAGCGGAGAATGTTGGTCTCAAAGTGTGTAATAATTCTTAAACACAACAACGTCTAGATTGTGAATTTTGAACTGAAACTTATCAGAAAAATTCTCCCGCTGGCTGAACTGTAAAGTGATTGTTCTCTAGCACAGTCCACTCGAGACAACGGTGTGCAATGTTGAACTTTGTATAGACTGCTACACACGACCACGTGCGTTCAAAATAATCTACGGAAGCCCAGTTGTGTCATTGTGATTCTACAAACTCAAACTTTAGACAACTTTACTCAATATAGGCGTGTTCGGAATTATTTTTTGGGAACTATTAAGAATAACTTTAATACTTTTACTCAATTTTGGTGCACTGACACTGATCTACCAGAAATTCTGTGCTGTTTTGACCTGTGTACATACTTACCATGGCGGAGGAAGGTGGTCAAGCTGTACCACTAGTACAGGCACTACCAGGTTTTCAAAGCAATGTGCCACTTCCACCACGACTAGATATGAAAGGGAATATTGCTGATAACTGGAAAAGATGGGAGACAAATATGGGATTCTTTTGAAATCGTGACCAATCTCCAACAACAGGATGACAAATACAGAATAGCAACTTTTATCACTATCATTGGTCCAGATGCACTGGAAGTGTATAATGGCCTACCGTTCGAGAATCCGGACGACCAGCAAAACATCGAAACTATAATAACTCTGATGGAAAGACACTGTCTCGGTGAGACTAACGTCATCTACGAGAGATATATTTTCAATAACCGATCTCAACAGGATAGTGAAAATATCGAGACTTATGCAACTCAACTGAGAGCCCTTGCCCAGACCTGTGAATTCAGAGATCTCCAGGAAGAGTTAATTCGAGATCGATTAGTTTGTGGAATAAAAGATAACATTATTCGCAAAAAAACTTCTTCAGGAACCTCGATTAACTCTGAAACGGTGCATAGACATCTGCAGAGCTGCAGATGTCCACCACAGCACAGGTCAAGGCCATGGCTGGCAAGGACGACGATGAAGTTCATGCAGTGAAGGCCCCCCGTGCTAAATACAAGGGTCACAAAAATACTCAAAGTACTTACTCTAAAAAACACAGTAAACATTCCCCTGGTGCCAAAGTCAAAACCGGTCAAACCTTGAAGTACAACTGTAACATTGTGGTCGGAAACATGAACCAGATCGCAATAAATGCCCAGCATTCGGGCAGACATGCAATAACTGTGGAGGATTGTCGCATTTCGCGTCAAAGTGTCGCGAGAAAGGTAATCGCTCTAAACGACAGGTTCATGGAGTAGTATGTGACACTAATAGGGACTCCTACAGTGAGGAAGAATTGTTAACCGTCGAAACGGTGGAAAATATCAACAAACTTGACAGCCATTTTCCATCCAAAATTCTTGTGACACTTACACTGACGAGCAACCTACTCAATTCCAAGTTGACTCTGGAGCCACATGTAATGTGATCTCTGAAAAGGATCTTCAACCTGGATAGAGATCTATGGAAATACAGTTAAACTAAAAATGTACAATGACTCAGATATCACTGCAACTGGTAAGGCTACTGTCAGACTACAAAATCCAAAGAACAATAAGAAGTACAGATGTGAATTTGTGGTTGTGCCAGATAGTAGAGTATCACTGCTCGGAGCAAGAGCAGCTCAACAGATGAAATTCCTCAAGGTTCTCCATGAGAACATCCTAGTGGTAAACTCTACTGAAACTACAAGTGCGCAAGTTCAGTCTGACGCTGAACTACCAAGTTCGGGATTGACTAAGAAAGACATTCTTACGAAATACCAGGAAGTATTCAGTGGAGAAACAGGACCTCTAGAGGGGAAACAAAAACTTGAAACTGACCCCTCAGTTACACCAAGCAAACAACCGCTCAGACGCATTCCACATGCCTTTAAGGACGAACTTAAAGACGAACTCGATAGGCTGGAAAGCGAAGGTGTAATAACTCCTGTGGATACCTCCACGGACTGGGTATCAAGTATAGTGATCGTCAAGAGCCGAGTGGGGAACTACGAATATGTATAGATCCAAGGCCCCTCAATAAGGTTTTAAAACGAAGTCACTACCCACTGCCTGTTATGGAAGATCTCCTCCCGGATCTGGCCAAAGCCAAAGTTTTCTCCAAGTTTGATCTAAAAACGGCTTTTGGCACTAGATGAAGATTCCAGCTACTTGACTACCTTTGAGACTACATACGGACGGTACCGCTGGCTTAAATTACCGTTTGGAGTATCTCCAGCTCCAGAAATATTTCAGCACCATCTTGATCAGGCGCTAGAGGGCTTACCTGGAACATTTCGGGTGGCCGACGATGTTCTGGTAATTGGGAAAGGCTCAACAATGGAAGAAGTCATTGTCAATCATGACAACAGATTCATACAGCTCATGGAGAACATTCGTCTCAATGTTGACAAACTTGAGCTCAAATGACGTGAAATACCGTTCATTGGCCATCAGTTAACTGCGAATGGGCTGAAACCGGATCCGAGAAAGGTGGAAGCAATTCTACAGATGCCGAAACCAACAGATATCCAATGTGTTCAACGCCTGGTTGGCATGGCAACATACTTCTTGAAAGGACTCTCAGATATCTGTGATCCGATGAGACAGCTAACAAAGAAGGACGTAGAATGGAAGTGGACATTCGAACATGACCAAGCCTTTGCCGCGCTTCAGAAAGCCGTCACAGAAGCACCAGTTCTGAGATACTTCGACAGTCGAGAAGAGATCTCGCTTCAGTGTGATGCTTCGGACACTGGTTTGGGTGCCACACTTCTTCAGAAAGGGCAACCCGTGGCTTACAGTAGCAGAGCTCTAACGCCGACGGAACGAAATTACGCCCAAATTGGAAAAGAATTATTGGCAATTTTGTTCGGATTTACCAAGTTCCATCAATACATGTATGTCTATGGTCACACAGTGGTTGTGGAGAGTGACCACAAACCGTTAGATACCATCCACAAAAAAACCACTACTGACCGCCCCCAAGAGGCTACAGAGGATGCTTCTTGCACTCCAGAAATACGAATACAATATTGTGTACAAGAAAGGTACACAGATGTATCTTGTAGACACGTTATCACGTGCATACTTACCAGATTGTGGAAATCCTGAAGTGGAAAATACCGATATACTTACCGTAGAGGATCTCACTCCTGTGGAACAGGAAGTTCAACATCTGCATATGGCTGAATACCTACCTATCTCTGAGGAAAAACGTGAAGCTCAACTGGACGCGACTCTGCAAGTCGTCAAATCGGTGATACAAACAGGATGGCCGGAAGAAAAAAGCGATGTACCAAATTTGGCGACTCCCTATTTCCACGTGCGCGATGAGCTATCTGTCCAGGACGGTCTGATATTTCGAGGCTCCAGGTGTGTTATTCCAAAAAGTATGCGGCCCGATATTCTGAAACGTCTCCATGGCTCACACACAGGAATCGAATCCTGCAGACGGCGAGCCAGGGAACTTCTGTATTGGCCTAACATGAACGCAGAGATAAGTGATTTTGTGTCAAAATGTGAGGTATGCAGCACATACAGCACGAAACAAACCAAAGAGACTCTCATCTCTCAGGACATTCCAGATAGGCCATGGCCCAAGTTAGGAACAGACATGTTCTCCTATGATCAAAAAGACTATTTGGTCACAGTGGACTATTTCAGTGACTATTTTGAGGTAGACCAAATTACCGACAAAACTGGCAGAGAAGTCATTCACAAGCTGAAAAGTCAAGTAGCGCGTCACGGAATTCTAGATACCATTGTCTCAGACAATGGACCGCCATACAATTCGAATGACTTCGCGGATTTCGCTGCTAAGTATAAATTTGATCATATGACCAGCTCTCCAGGACACGCGCAATCCAACGGAAAAGTGGAAGCAGCAGTGAAATCTGCCAAGGGACTAGTGAAAAAAGCGGCCAAATCCGGATGGGATCCATATTTGGCATTACTGGACCATCGTAATACACCAACGGAAGGTACGCACTCCTCTCCTGTTCAACGCTTATTCAACAGAAGAACAAAGACACTGCTACCTACGAGCAGGCCCCTGCTTCAACCAACTGTGTCCGGTAACATCATGGCAGAACAAAAGAAAATGGCACGTCAAGCCAAATACAACAACCGTCGAGCTCGAAACCTCAAACCATTACATGAAGGCGAGCAGGTTCGCATCGAACCTATTCAACCCCATGCGAAAGAATGGAAAAAGGCAACGGTTCAGAAACAAGTAAATATCCGGTCGTACGAAGTGCAACTCGACAATGGGAAGGTTCTGAGAAGAAATCTTCGATTCCGAAGATCGTCATCAGAATGTCCAACTTCCCAATCCGCAACGAAACCATCAACTTCCATCGTACTGCCCAACTCGCCATACTACTATTTCCAGGCAAAGTGACAATGCGAGACTGACAACCGACAGGACTCCCACACCCAGCCGCCAAACGCCAATCCAACCGGCTATCACTGATATTCCGAAGGTGACGAGAAGTGGACGTGTGTCGAAACCTCCGTCACACTTGCAGGCATTTGTGCAGTGATCATTATGGACTTTAAAAATGTTAAATTCGGTTCATTGAACAGTCGTTAAATGAAGTTTTAAGAAGTCGGTTTGACTTCGTTTCGTTCTAGCTATTACATTAATTTGCGTTTCTGTGTGCTGACATTACACATTAACTGTGAACGTGAACTCTGCATTATGGACAACTGCCGTTTACTACCTATAGGGTAATATTCATAATAGTATGTGAACTGTATAATGTTCGTAAGAAGTTTTACTCGGTGAAACGTTAAAAAGAGAACTCATGAACACTCGTGTCGAGAATTGGAAATTACTTTATTGACAATAATTTCCAATGAAAGTGAATAAGTTGAATTTCAGTTTTCTTCATAAAAGGAAAGGTTACGATACATGGTATAAGCTACACCTTAAAAGTACCATGCGGTGCATCATGTAACTATAGCGCAGTGCATCACGTACGCTATATGGTGATATCACTTCCGCCCAGATCTTGGATGTAATACATGTGGTCGTCACTCAACGCTCTGGTGTTTATCTTTATTTCTCCTGAACTAGGAACACAAAAGTGTAAACGAAACATGGTATATCTTGAGGACTTCTAATGTTTTACTGTTACGTCATATAATGACCTACATTCATGTGCAAATTTCAAGTTAGAATTCCTAACAGTTTTCAACTGATGGCGCTGTAGTCTGAAAACTGTCGGTGGTCATATCTGAAAAACCAAGGTCAAGGTTGAAAATTCAGTGACGTCATGCCTGTATCATGGGCTACAAATGTACTAAATTACAGATTCCTGCATGTTGTAGTTTTTGAGAAAAATGCGAACAATGTTTTTTACATTGTGCGGTATTCAAGGTCAAGGTCACATCGGATCGTTTTAAAAGTAGCGCCAAAAGAAAGACAATATTGTGCCCACTGCTAACAACAACAACCTGACTGCGTGGTCAGAATCATGAGACAATGCATACAATAGCCAAGTCTGGGACCAACAATGTGTCTAAACTTTACCCTTTTCAACTGCACAAATGATCTGACAATAGCTTCCTACATGAAGTATCTACCCACAATTATCACATTGGTTGGTGGTCAACTGTCGGAAACTGGACCCAAACTGTTTTTGACAACCTTACAGTTCTTGCACGCCATAAGCGCATCGAAGGTCATCTAGCAATTAGAGAGGTAATATCTCAGATAGTGTGGTTATAGTGTCCTTAATCCGTATCCAGACATGCCGCCCATATATAAAAATACTGTGTGAATTGAGAAGCAACTGGGAATCATGTTTTGAATAAAGCAGTAAAAAAGTTTGTTTTCAAATTAAAGAGATTCTTGAATATAGGACTAAAATAATTAGATACCAATGCCCCTGTCACATGAGAAATCTGTAAAAACCTCCACAAACTTTACTGGCCTACTTGCTGAGGAATTAAACTATCGGTCTGCAGTAATAACTTGTGAATTAATTTAAAGCCTCGGAAGTGTCAGATTGTCCGCATCTCGAATGGACCATTACACAGGGCTTCTTGTAATCCGGAAATCGTCCAGAGTGCAAATGCAACATACAACCAAAGGTTCCCGATGGGCATATGTCCAGATAAACTGAATCTCGAAAGGACCACTACATAGGGCTTCTTGTAATCTGGGAACCCTCAAAAGCCACAATACAACATACAACCAAGGGTTCTCAATGGGCATAGATATAGCACAAGGTCAGCATCAATAAATCATAAAAAAATAATTTAAAATTATAAAATCGTCTTCGCCAGCTGAATACATAATCAGTTCATCAGTCACCATACAGCAAGCTGTCACCAAAGTTTGGTCCGGCCAGACTTCATAGATCTGCAGATATTCAGCGGAAAAGAACAAGTGTTGATGGACTGACGACTGGACGGACAGATTCTTAATTTTTCACATTTTCTGTGATTTCAAGGTCATCCAGGATGTATTCTCCTGGGATATCCTGCAATGGAATAAGTTCGTGTCGAGTAGATCAAAATACGACAGTTTCATAACAAATGGAAAATAGTTGCCATGGATAATTTTCATAGGTAATTTGGCGGTGTTTTTCCGAACGTTGCATCGCCGTTTATTTGGAGTTCAGCGGTAATAGGGGTGTTCTGATGAAAAGACCTAGTGCTGAAGAATTCGTGTGTAATCAGATTTGTATTTTTATGTTGATTGAAACGTTATAAATTTATTCTATATATGAAAGTATTATAGCCATGATGAAATACATTAGCTTGGAAATGTTATGCTAGATATACTGTTCTAGGAAAGTCTATCTGAAAAGTTCTTTGGCTCCACCAAAACCCCATATAGTGTACATCATGTAAGAATGGTTCTTCAATAACGAATAGAGGCAATGAATTCTGGAAATCTTCATACACAGAAGGCAGGAGACTTTGTGGTATGTCTTGATAACCTTTCGGTTGTGCCTCTAAAAAGACAATGCCGGAAGTTAATAGAACTCGGGTAAACATGGAAAGTGTACGGTGAACCTTAATCATATATGTTTACATGAATTCCGTCGTTTAAATTCTCCAAAGATAGTGCCACGGCACTGTAGCTCATCTGGCTATAACTGGAGAAAGTAGCAGTGAGAAATTTTTACTAAAGAACTGCAATAGATGAGTTTCTAACTTGTGTTGTCCCCCCTGAACGCTAAATGATCCATGCAGTAATTTCCTGAGATTTCATGATAACAAAGTTTCATGGAAAATTCAAGATGTGGCCATAATAATTTTCGAAATGGACCAAAAAGGGTATCTTGCACAACTGGACCACAAGGAGAGCCTGTGACAAAGATCCATGCAGTAATTTCCTGAGAATTCACGATAACAAAATTTCATGGGGAGATTCAAGATGACCGCCTGGTGGCCATATTGGATTTTCGAATCAGAGCAGAAAAGGTATCTTGCACAACTAGACCCCAAGGGGAACCTGTGTACCAAATTTGAGAAAGATCCATGCAGTAGTTCCTGAGAAATTGTGATAAGAATGTTTCATCTGGAAATCCAAGATGGCCGCCTGGTGGCCATATTGGATTTTCGAATCGAACAACAAACGGTATCTTTCACAACTAGATCCCAAGGGGAACCTGTGTACCAAATTTGAGAAAGATCCATGCAGTACTTCCTGAGAAATCGCGATAACGATGTTTCATAGGGAAATCCAAGATGGTCGCCTGGTGGCCATATTGGATGTTCGAATCAGAGCAGAAAAGGTATCTTGCACAACTAGACCCCAAGGGGAACCTGTGTACCAAATGTGAGAAAGATCCATCCGATAGTTCCTGAGAAATCGCAATAACAATGTTTCATGGGGAAATCCAAGATGGCTGCCTGGTGGCCATATTGGATTTTGGAATCAGAGCTGAAAAGGTATCTTGCACAACTAGACCCCAAGGGGAACCTGTGTACCAAATTTGAGAAAGATCCATGCAGTAGTTCCTGGGAAATCGCGATAACAAAGTTTCATGGGGAAATCCAAGATGGCCGCTTGGTGGCCATATTGGACTAAAGTACACATGTTGTACAACCGGTGTACCAAATTTGAGAAAATTCCATTAAGTAGTTACCGAAAAATAATGATGACAAGATTTCACTGGCAAATTCAAGATGGCCGCCGGACGACGGACAATCAGGCCAGGACACAAGCCCATCGGGCCTTCGGTCCAGATGAGCTAAAAAATATTATGCAAAATCAAGCGTTCTGGGTATCCCAACATGGATGAAGCTGCAATAGTATTGAAAGCATACATTTGAAGGAAAATTTACATGTACAGGTGTACTTTAGTATGGTCTCCTACAAAGCACAGGTACATCCTCTAATGGTGTGTTCCAGGTTCAAGAACCATCATCCAGAGACTCGACAATTTGAGTCAAGTTTTTATGTACAGATGTACATGTATGATTTTCCTTATTTGCACAAAAATTCCTATTCAACTCAAATATGACAGGCTGTCCTCTAATGATAACATGTGTACCAAGGTTCATAATCATTCATCGACTGCTGGGAACTGCATCTAACTTCGTACATTTTCATAAACAAAAACCTTTAGCTTTTAACATTGGAGCACACACAATCCGCTGGGGTCGTGCTAAAACAACCTCTTAGTGAAACTCATTTTTTCTATATTTTACTTTGTCAAACCAAAAACCTTATCATTTGAGGGAGACTAGACTACACCCTCTCTTCCAATATTTCCTCTTACTTGGTGAGAAGAGATAAAAACAATAAGTCAGGTAGATATCTAGGGTAAAGAAAGTGACCGGTTAACTCTTGAGCGCTGTCCTTGATTTGTGCTATACGGAAGACCTATTCAAGCAATAAAGACTGCTCTTCTCTGGTACCGTTAGTATCATTGTACTGAGTCGAGTGTGCTCACCAGGAACAGATCCTTCAGGCAAGAAGAGTTAATTATAGCACGACAGTAATGCAGATAGCACTATAGACGCAATCCCGGACGACGTTTTGACCCTCTTCTAATCGTGAAGATTTGTGCATTCCTCATCCGGACGACAGGTAATCAACTATCCAGAAATGTAGCGTCGCTTATGTAACACGATACTAATGTAATTGCCAAGGGATAATACAAGTGGAAGGTGTGAATTTCTAAATGCTACGAGATACATCAAATTAAAGCTTATATATTTTTATCACGGCAGACTTGGTAATATTCCAAACATTGGATTAGACTTTGGTTGTAATGTTTTGATATGTCATTACAGACAAAATGTACGTAGAAAATGTAACAAGCAAACGCCCATCTTCAAACGTTCATCGACGCGATTTAACAACATTTTTGACTCCGAATTTACAGTGTAAAATTTAGGTAATTTTTGTGTATGAAAAACGGTTTTCTTTGTCGATTTGGAGTAATGTTTTTTTTTTCATCTGACACATGTGACCGCAAGAGGTTTTTTCCGGTGTAAACCAGACATTGCAAAAGAATACAGTTTATTTGGTCTGCGAAGTTGTGTTCGTCTAATTTTCGACTTTATCAGCTCTATAATACAGAAGACGATATAACGATTTTATTGAAGACGCCAGTACTGTGAAGACTGAAATTAATATTCTCCGGAGTCTCTGTATATAAAAAAAAGATATTGGAAGGACACTTGTCTGTTTTATAGATGGTCTTGATTTCTGTCAACAGTGTCGACGTCGTGTCTTGAATCTGCGAATCATATTAGACAGATGATTGGACACTGAGAAGGAGTTATCGTGAGGCATATATTGAAGAGGGAGAGGGTTGATAAATTCGAGTAAAGGTGTTGCAAGGTATTGTGATTATAGTAAACGATATTCCTTTCATGTAATACTGTTGTCATAAGAATTATACATCCTTTGTAATTGTATGTAGGCCCTGTAACTTGCACTGTGTCTGCGATGTTTTCGATGAACTTTGCGGGTATCAACTTAAAATAAAAGATACAATGTAAGTTTTTATATCAAATACCACTTAGAAGTGGGTTAGAGTGTTGCACGGAACGGATCCACTTCGTGCTTTTCCAAGAAAAGCATCATTCTAAAAATAGTTGAATATAAATATTAGGATAAAATCCCTGTGTAAACTAATGGAGATTAACAAAACAATCGAATTCATGGATATATGAAATAATGTCAAGTTTGAATGAATATGGAATATTCATCGCCATGGATTCTAAGAATAAAGAACATAATGGATAGTTGTGGTTATGTCCCATATTTGTTATGATAAAAAAGAAATTATCCTCTGATGGGTTGTCAATACTTTCTACTTTAGATTCTTGGTAGACGCTGTAAAAAAGAATTTATGCAGAGTTAACTATTGATTTTTGACAAGCTCCAAAGTAGACGACTAATTTGAACGGAGAGTTTAGATTCACATTATCCATCGTATTCCGCCTATTGAAACCGGCAGATAAAATACACAGAGAAATAGATTGTGTCCGCTGTGTACATGTGGAAAGAAGAAATTCATTCTTATAGTTGAATGTAAAGTTGTCGGTCATTGCAGGGCAGAACTGATTGCAGAATATTATAGGATATTCAATGATATACAACGTAATACACTCTTGAAGCAAACCAAGAAACAAACCGTTTACCTTTGTTACAAGTCGCGAAAAGACCTTCGAAGACAAACAATACAGACAATGGAGTTGCCTCCACCGCATATCGTTGTGTATGTGATCCATACTTTGTACAGAGTATGAGCAATAAACAATAAAATTAATGGATGTGGAAATAGACACCCACAGAATCGTCGTCCGATTATAGATTCAGAGAGTTCGGCAACACTGGTCAGTTGTGTGTGAAGATGAACGCTTAAGAAATTGTTATTTGAACAAAGCATTCCAAAAATTAAATGCATGTTGATGCGGATTCTGACAAAAGAGTCATTTGCGAAGTATGAATGTCAACAGATGCATGCAGTAGGACACAGCAAGGAAGACGAAAGACTTTTAGCGTCAAACATTTGCGCCCCTGCGCGACATTTTTATTTTGAATATATGTACGTTTAGTGAAATAGCTGCCTGGACAAGTTCCGTGATATCTTTCGGTGGAATTAATCGAATTTGTGTTCTATTGACTATATCATTTTGTAAAAAGGAAGACTTTCACAGGGACGGCGAATTTTGGAATCTTGAATCTATTTGCATATCAAGTTAAGCGTAACAAACAATTGATAAAGCATGGCCAATAAACGATAAGGGAGTTTGGACTTTACGAGTCTTTCCCTTCCTCTCCGTTCTTGCGGTGGATAAGAGTGTTTTTTTGCATGTTGCATACATGTACGTCTAACTTCATATACTTAAGACTAATCGACTGTCTTATTAGAGGACAGATTGATGCGAACTTTCCCCATAGTTTTAGGGTAATCCGTCCGTTAGTGGTTACATGTATGTATTTAATTACAATGTTTCGCCTTTGCCACACCGCACCTTCTATAAGTTGTGATATCTGTGGAAAGAAACAGAGAAGGTGCACCATATACAATTTGAAACAATCTTTATAAATTACTTTCCTTTCTAATTTTCTTATCTCTGTTTTAGCAGTGATTTGATAGCTTTATTTCTGTAATTATATTCATTTGAAATTGTTTTAAAGGAGTAGCATATTCACATTCGGCGAGGTTTGGTTAAAATTTTGTTACACGACAATGGTCACCAAATTTTCTGATATTTAGTAATACCCCCGAATGTATGAAACAAAATGTGGTTGAACATAAATCGCACCCTTAATTAATGTGATGGCTGTTAAGATATTTCGTACAATATTTAGACGATATATGGCAAAAATATTACGAGTTATTCTAATATTGTGTAATATATTATGCATTCCAATATTGTATAAAAGAAAACATTTCAAGAGCGCCCCCCAAAGTGTAGCGTCGTATTCTTGAAAGATATTTGCTTGATTGCGATGGAATTTCTTACAGATCGTCGCGCTGATCAGGCCGATATTGGTTGACTATTGATTGTTTCATAGGTCGTTTGATACCTGGACGAGGAAGCGAAGTTGAAATCTGGCGCTTTTCAAAAGTTGCAAGATTAATGGGTATTAGAGAGTGCCATTCTATTACCGAGTAAAATCCATGTCCATAAATATTTCTATGAAGCATGGAGGACTATCAAAGTTAAGTATTTCAGGGATGTCAAATTTTGTAGACCTTCCATTTTGAACTATTTTAAGCACTATACTGCAACCATGCACAACTGGTTTGCATGTGTATACACAACTAAACATTTTTCTAAATGCTTTCACACAGTCAATAATTTTTTGTGGTGGTGGCGGGGATCAGTCCGTACATGACCGTTAACGCTGCAACAAGTCTTTCCTTGAAAATTCAGCGAACAATACAGACAGACAGTAGCTGGCATTCACACACATGTACATGTACTGAGATTTATTTAATAAGTAGAGGAGAGACTGGTTCAGTTATGGCAGATCCACATAACTGATTAGAGGTCATGCAGTTTCATGCAGCTATAAATGGAGAATGCCCATCAGTGAATGTTGGTGGAGAAGATCAACCAAGTCCATGACACGGGCTTGGGTACAGTACGCCCACTTTCCAGTTACCCTCCTACTGGTAGGATAGCAGTACGTAGGATAGCTGGAGGATAGCTGTACCATGCACGTATCATGGCCGGACCATCCACGGATGATGGCTGGATGATGGCCGGATCCTCCGTGGATGATGGCTGGATCATCCGTGGATGATGGCTGGATCATCCGTGGATGATGGCTGGATCATCCACGGATGATGGTCGGACCATCCACGGATGATGGTCGGATCCTCCACGTATGGTTTGGGCCGTGAACTGACGTGCCTGCACTATACTGAGTTTCACTGATAGATAATCATATGTTTTCGACGAGTTATAATCGCATATAATGCGGGATTATTTCTGATCGACGAAAATAATCTGGAAGAAAGGGGGTTTACGGTATATTCATTGAAAAGTATGAATTCATCTGTTCATGAAATGGTTTGCGTGAAGATTCGTATATTTATGTGTTCTTGTATTTGTCAATGGCTCACAAAGTAATATATAGGCCTATGTGCGGAGAAAAATATCGACACTCCTCAAAGTTCCGCATCATTGTCCTATAATATTGAGCCTTGCTATACCGTACTACCCGTAATTTGCATCTTTTATTGTAACGGTTGTCCTCTACTTCTACTGCAGTCTATTATCTTGATTATTCTCGCAAATATGTATTAGTTTAGCACAGGGTAATGCAATAAATTTGATCTGCGATTGGCATTTTCCGATCGCGAAGAAAATGTTCTTGTGTGTGTGTATATATATATATATGCTCTCAGCGAGGTCCGCGCTATACTCTTCGCACATGTGCGTAGATTTCGTCATATCTCTCTTTTCGTATAGGGCCTACATTTTCTCTTTGGAAAACGTATGTAATCAATCTCAAAAGAGTGTATTTCCAAATTTAAAATGACTACATAATAAGCTAATAGTTCGGGCAAAATAGTACGCCCATAATAAAAGTAATATTTATTTGATCAGACTAATGTCGCGCTTTTCTAATAAAATTTATTTTGTGAAAGTATGGTTCCTATTCGCAACTTCACTATTTTATTCACATCTGGAGATTTTTTTGTTATTGTATCTTCATAATCTTTGATTAATTCTGTCAATGTCAGAGAAAAGGGAACCCTTGGTAAGTAACGCTGTTGAAATAGTATATTGTGTCCACCTTCGCATGCAAAATTATTTTCGCCACTTGCCATTCTGGTTGATTTATTTATTTAATTGTTCAGTTGAATTTCAACTTTCACAGAAACTGTTTTGTTTCATCAAACCACCTTTTGTCTGCGTATGTTCACCAGTCTATTCTGTTGTTAATACGTTGATTGAACTCTGTGTTACTTCCGACTTCGATGCTCATAAACAAGATGCTTTATTTATCCATATACAAATTTCTGAATCAATTCATTTACAAGCACTATATATATTTTAAAACAAATAAAAATACATAATTTGAAAGATATATAGCGGAGATTATTGTACAGTTTCGTATAAATCTATTTCAGTAATGGACTTTATAGAGTGCATCTGAAAGATAATAGTAATCCATTGATTATGGTTTTATAATAATAGATCCCATGCATGTTTTTTTTATTCCAATTACGCATTCTTACCACTTTCTAATATACTCATCGTCACGTTAGTCCAATGCATTATTTCTATAGTAAAGTTGACGTAAACTTTGATTGTACCCATTCTTTCTTCAGGGGGGAGGGGGACTCCCGGCTTCAGTTCGTAACCGAGAGCTTGATAATAGCCAGATAAATCATGCGATTCTCTCTTGAAAGTTATCGATCTTCACTTTTGAAGTGACGATGATATAATCACAGTCGAAATATGGAATATTATATCACAATGACTTCCATTTTCGGAGTTACTTTTATTTTATTTCACTTTTGATACCGATCCCTTACTGATACCCTGAAACCAGTGGATGTAATACGCCTCATCTATGTCTTCGCTGGTATATTGCATGGTACAGCTAACGCAAATATGGATGTACGGTCTGCAAGGTTAGGTAGTTCACAGACTTGATTTTGAAAACAGAGGCCATTTCCCCAACTGGTCATTTTCCCCTCCCTATAGTTCTAAAAAGAAAAAAATACAAACTGATTTTGAGTTTAATTTTGGAGATTGGATTGTTGGGGCGCCTTCCCTTCTTGATTCATAAAGAACATCTATGCATGCAAAAATTAACTGTGGAAATTGATGTTTTCGGGCGGCTTCCCATACAGTTAAAGAATGTATACGATAGTATATTCAATTGCCCCGAACATCTTGACAAGAATATATGAAGAGAAACCAAATAATTAATTACTCAGAAGGTAGTCTCCATAGCAAAATTCATTCAGCCAAAAAGGTTCTTTTGTGAATATAGGATTTCGCCATAACATGCAAACGATGCGGACGACCGCTGGTTAGAAACGATCCGATTTAACATCTCGCGTAAAAGATCCCACATAGCAGAGAAAAAAAGGGATATCAATAGTAGTACGAAATAAGACAGAGAAAGGAGAAATAATGTGGAATTCTACTTTTATTTCCATCATATCCCCAGGTTTGTTGGCTCGTATCTGAATTGTTAACACTGCACGAAGGTGCCTATAGCTCCGACGGGGAACCGCTCACGTGAAATATCCAGTAGAACTATAATTTTGAACACAAAACTTCTTTGATTCAACGGCAATTAACTTGTGCATACAAGGAGATACAGACTATCCTTGTTTTGAATACTCACGAACAAAATAATTCTAGAAATGAAGGCAACCTTGCTTCCTTGTCTAAAGAAATGAATTAACTGGTCTTTACGGTAGTTTGTTTGTGTTTCACTTCATCGGTCTAAACAAACGAAATAATGAGTATTCTACGGCTCCCTCGTACCACTTGGTTTATATGTGCTTCACTTCAGCGGTCTGAAGAAATGAAATAATGAGCTTAAAACGGTTCCCTTGTAGATCATTTCATTGCAGAAAGAGTACTATTGAAGAAGTCTGTCAATGATGGAGAATCTGCTAGTTGGATATAAGACACTATATATATATTACGATTTGGTATTCCAATACGAAGGCTTCCCTTTAGAAATGCTCAAAGCTTAAGAAAAATTATTTTTAGGACATTTTTTTATTTCAACGGCACAACGTATAGGCACTGTTGTGCGATCATCGTAAAATCAAGCATTTCTACATTAATTCTCCATGTGATTTTTACAAAAATAATGAAGGTTATCTTTCACTATTTCATGCACGCCTCATGCATCAACAAAATGTTAATTTACATTCCACAATTTCTAGGTTCATTTGAAATAGCAAGCGTTATATTTAAAAAATAATAAAAAAATAACTAGAAAGGAGCACGCCAGTAAGAGGTGTTTTAACAGCTTGGTGGATCTATTTATCATTCTGAGAGTAAATCTCCTTAGCACACATTTCTCAAATTTGATTTTAATATTGTAATCATTAAATACACAATCACAATCATTTCCAATATGTAACTATACGAAATGAGATTCACATTATTTAAAGAATTCATACGGAGGTAGAAAACGAAAATCATAATGGAAAAATCACGTGCTTGGAGTATCTCCAAAAGGCTGAAGAGAGACCGTCGCCGATTGGCTATCGGCATGGGGAGACCTGTTTACAATTGTCAGTCTTTCAGTTTTGATCGTGGATATTCTCTGTACTGTCATCTTCTGTTAGGGAAATGTTGAGCGTTAAACATCCAAACAAGTAACAGTATTTTACGATGATGTGATTGAAGACCGTCGGGTCCTCAAGAAAGTTTAAACCCACGTGGCACAGGACGAGTGTGATGCAGCGGGAGTTTGCTATAAGCGGTAATAATTCGACAAAGCCGATCTCGCCAAGGAAGCGGTCTATTTCTGATCTACATGTATTTCTGGCGGGGTTTTTTTGACATAGTTTAGGCCAAACATAATCCATTGTCTTTGCGAACGAGATTTTATGTAATCGTAGGTGTCAATTTCATTATAGCCCAGCTATAACTTATTGTTTTGTCGAACATATTCTCAATCTAACAAAAGACAAAACATGAGTTCGCCCAACTTGTCTGACCATATCATGTTTGATGAAAGAGTATAGACTGACGTGCCGATCTAAAACAATCCGCGTATGGTACGCGGAGGGTCCGTGGATGATGGTCGGATGATCCGTGGATGATCCGCGGATGATCCGCGTATGGTCCGTGGATGATGGCTGGAGGGTCCGCGTATGATTTTTGAAATCATCCAGCCATCATCCGCGGACCCTACAGCTATCCTACCGGTAGGATCCAGTCACCATCCGTGGACAATCGGGAACTGGAAAGTCTGCTTTCGTCTGGCCTAGCCTATACCTGTATAAGCTGGGACACACTATACCCTTGGATCAACTTCTACCAGAAAATATAAAAAAATCCAAGATGGCCACTTTGATGACGCCACAGTGACGTCATTTTCAAAAACGGCATTTTTTGGTCGATTTTTCAGTCATATTTTTCGAATTTTTATTTATGCTATTTCTGGTTATCGAGACCATGTGCGATTAGTTTCATCGCAATGGAGGAAATATTTTGGGAAATAGTAAACCACATTTTCGGGGATTTCTGTAGTGGTGGTGCTGTATCGAACATTTCATCTGTCATAGCACACGCGTTAAGTAATTCAGTCGATTACATCACAATTGTACTCACATTAGAAATGCATCCATTGAGATGCATTTGTCTGGAAGGAGGGGAAGCTAAAATCAGAACAGATTCAGCTAAACCGAGTGTTTGTGGGTGAAAGAAGTCCAATTCCTTTCCGGAGTCCACTTTGAACTGTACTTTCTTGGGTAGCGGGAAAATCTACAAAAATGCATAGTTCTGATACATTTCATCTAAGGTTTGAATTTTTCGTTAATCTCATAAACTAGATTGGTTAGAAGTAATGTGTTGGGCGATATCGAAATATAATTTTGAAGGGATTGCGAAGCAAAAATCCCGTTCTATGGGAATGACGCAGTCTGGAGGGGTGAGTGGATGAGAAATCTGGTAAAACCATTTTTTTTAGTTCAAAAAGGAGATTCTATAAGGAATATTTAGGTGCTGTTTACTTCTAGGAATTTAAAATCAATGAGGATTGAACATTTTGACCATATACATACTTTTGACATCCCCGGAGTCCAATTCTGTTGGCATCCATAATATGGCCTTTTGCATCAATTGCATATGCCTCTACAGTGTCCCGTGACCGGACTGTGGGTTCAGTCAGTATTTTTACATCGACGCTGCTTTCTGCCATGTTGATCCGAGGGAGCTGAAGATGCAATTTTGAATTGCTTTTTATACCTTTTGATTGAATAGACAAGGTTGTATTATATAACGATTTTTTTTGTCAGGATTAAATAGCGAATAAGGAAATGTTTCCTTTGTCGTGTTGAAAGGTCCTATAGCAGTCTGGGTAAAAATTGTTTGGTGAACATTGTCTTGCAAATGGTCCGTATGGTGCTAATCGTTTCTAACAATTCTCTGCTTTCATGTACCAATTAACGTTGAGTGAGGCGAACGACTTTGGGCGATCTAATAAGGATGCCATGTGGAAGACCGTAATTTGCATGTGCAGATCAGGAGGTGATCGCCGGTGTATTTAAATGATGTGTTGTCGTTCATTTTAACCGTTGCTACATTTCGGCTTTTGTTCTGCGATCAAGCTAAAATGCGGCATGTACTTCGTGTAAGGTGACGTTAATTTGAGCATCAATGCAAGGCACTAAGAAATGTACCGAACTTCAGAGGACTTATTCAGAGGCACGATACACTTCTGCTTGGCATGAAATTCCTGTCGAATGATATGTGTTGACTGGTTTTCGCAGTCGTTTATCACCGTCGGGGAATGTTGATCACGGAGACTCGAAGTAAGATTTGTATCAGTAAATTAAATTCATATTAACCCTACATTGTGTGGGAGGTTTGAAGTGTACCGCAGCCCTTTGGGGGGGGGGGGGGGGGGGCGAAAGTGCTCCTTATATATTTTAGCTATGCTTAAGGGGGAGGGGGGGAGGTCCAGTTTCCAACACCAAGTGAAAAATCTCCATTACAGGTCTCTCATCAGAACACAGTAAAACACAGGTTTTACGTGTCCCAAATCTTCCTTAGAACGTATAAGCCCCAAATTTGACTTCTTCTCCTGCAATATGTGTAGTTTGAAGCATGAAAAATATCATCTTCATAGTCAAATCTACGAAGCAAATTGCTGGTAAAATATACTACACAATACAATGTAAAATATATAGAAAGATGTCTCAACACTTCATTGAGGTCCGACGAGCAGTTAAAATGACAATGTAAACAAATAAATTACAATTTGCAAATATAATACCAACAATTGTGAAGAAAGTACCATTGACCTCTGCCACTTTTTTTCATTGGGTAAAAAAGTGATGTATTATTACACCTTTAATATGAAACTTCACCACCTCAGAGAAAAGTAGTTCTTCACACATGGCAGAGATTTATATGACCTCCTCACATGTATGGGATGTTGTGTTTACAAATTGCAGCCAGACAGGTGGTTGGACTTGAAATGAAAATTGTACGTTGTTTGTTTATACTAAGCTAGCCACATATATGCAACTCAGTGTATGTAGCCACGACTGAGTTGCACATCCTCACTAGGACAGACATCAGTATCGTCCTTTTCTTCGTGGCCAAACATGACAAAATGTACATTTGACATCAGAAAGATAGAAAACACAACTAAACACAAGAAAATATGATTATTTCTTTGAACTAACTCGAAAAAATGACTTTGTGGAGGAAAATTGACCAAAAATGTAGTGGATTTCTTGAAGTCAAATTTGAAAATTGAAGAAATGTAGTGACTGTTTAACTCACGAATAAAGTTGAATCATCTCTTCGTTGAGGCCAAACAAGAATGACCTACTTGAACTTTTGGGGAAATAGAATGCTACACGTGGTCAAGCAAACTTAATTTTTTAGAAAAATGGCGATTCACATTTCTTCCTGCTCAGGTGGACTTTTTCCGGCCTCGATGCATTAACCCTTCGCACAAAACTGAACACCTGTCAATCAAAGTCCGTCTGAATAACACAGTCATTCAACATGTTGTTGTTGTTTCGTGATGTTGTTGTTGTTAGGACATGGTCGTGAGGCTTAATGACATTCATGCTCACCCATTTTCATCGACAAACGCTTTCAGAACATGCGATCGGAATGCCGAACCATTCAGATGGGAGGGCTACTCACCGAAATTTACTATAATACCATCTTTGTTGTCTAAATTTGATGTAATTAGACGGATGATCTGTTTTTCATCTGTTCCACCAAAATATCATCTCGCGCGATTTCACGAGCAGCAGGCGGCAGGATATTAGAGTAAGGCGGCTCGAAAAGTAGATCTCTAGAGAGGTTTACAGAAATTATTTTCTTCTTTCGAAACTGTCGAAATAAATATGTTGGATGCTAAATATCACCATATTTCGCTCAATTATGATGCTTCTTTGATGTTTATACATGATATTGACGATATTTTCGACATGTCTATATGGGCGTATGAATATTATTGAGATGTGATGTGTCACCTTGTTTGGAAAAGAAGCATGGTCTGAGACATACCGAACTGTGTGGGATCAAAGCGCTAAATTCGATCTCTATTTAAACAGATGGGCTGAAAAGTACGTATCTTACTGTGTATTTGTGGAATATTTGAAATTGATACCTGCTATAGTTTATTTTCTATTGAATTATCTTTATTTCGTTGTCACGTCGGGGGCAAAATGGTGAGATTTCACTGGTCATTTGTGATGACATGCAGAGTCGAGAATGGATGTACGGCCACGTGCTTCAGGCGAAATGGATAATTTCGCTCGTAGGACCTTCAAGACTTAGTCGAGTCATTTTATTTATCGTTCTCCTGGCCTGTTATAGTATTTATGTCCAGAAAGTCGCTTCACGAATTTCTTTGTCATTTCGTTACATTTCTGCTTCACAAAGGTATTGAAATTTTTTTCCCAAAAAAAATAAATACATTTTTTTGTCATATCATGTCTCATGGTATCATTGTGTCATAAAATTTGGTCATTATAATGATAAGGGTCGTTTTTAGAAATTTAGACTTGGCAAAAATTTTCAAAAATGTCAAAAGTCCTGATGATCCTTAAATGCCATAGTCATTGTACATTTTGTCATGTTTGGCCACGAAGAAAAGGACGATACTGAGGTCTGTCCTAGTGAGGATGTGCAACTGAGTCGTGGCTACATACACTGAGTTGCATATATGTGGCTAATACTAAGCCATTTTAACTGCTCGTCAGACCTCAATGAAGTGTTGATACATCTTTCTATATATTTAACATTGTATTTTGTAGTATATGTCACCTGATATTTGCTTCGTATATTTGACAAGGAAAGTGATCATTTTCGTACTTCAAAGTACACATTTTGCAGGACGAGAAACCAAATTTGGGGCTGTGTTTGTGTTATACATTCTAAGGAAGATTGGGGTGAGTAAAGCCTGTGTTTTACTGTGTTCTGGTGAGAGACCTGGAATTGGAATTTTTGACTTGGTGTTGGAAACTGGACCTCCCCCTCCCCCTTAAGCCTAGAGGACAGAAACAAAAATATATCTTTGGACCAAGCTCTACTAGAAAATGTAAAATAGTCCAAGATGACCGCTATGATGACGTCACAATGTCGTCATTTTCAAAAAGGCATTTTTTGGAGGATTTTTCGATTTTGTATTTATGCGTTTTCTTCGCAAAAACTGTATGATAAATTAGCAAATACTAATCTGATATGAGGTAAAATAGCTTTTATCGACATTCCCTGCCATAAAAGTATTTGTCACGAATGTGCAGGTTAGAGTACAACTTCAAGTGTCTCCCACATACACATCATCTTGCACTTTGAGATAGTTCTTCAGTCAGCGAGGAATGTTCGTTCGACAACGACATTTATACGCTAACTGGCCGATCACTCATTGGTCAGTTGACCGTTATATGCGAACTGACGTATATACGCAAGTTAGTGGGTTTTCCCTGACATGTTGATCAGCCCTGCCACCCATCCAAGCATTGACCGATGTCAACGTTGCTTAACTTCGGTGATCGCTGACGAGAACCGGTACATGCTCAATGTGATATGCCGTACCCTGTGAATAGTAATCCAATATACGCGACACATTCTGTTCGCGACACAGTGAATAGTAATCCAATATGCAACACAATCAGTTCGCGACACAGTGAGTAGTAATCTAACGTGCAACGTAACATTAAGTTCGCGACACAGGAAATAGTAATCCAATACTCACTAATTGGTCACTAATTTCAATCTGATAGATTGAATTTCAATCTAATTATTTTAGAGAGATATGCCATGTTCGCGACACAACTTCAGTTCGCGACATTGAATAGTAATCCAATATGAGATCAGAATCAGTTCGCGACACAGTGAGTAGTAATCTAATATGCGACACAGCATTCAGTTCGCGACACAGTAAGTATTAATTCAATATGCGGCACAAGATTCAGTTCGCGACACCGGATATAATTATCCAGCATGTGACAGCAATCGATTCGCGACACGGGAAATAGCTATCGAATATGCGACACAGTCAGTTCACAGTCATCTTGATTAGTAATCTAATATGCGACACAAAACAATCGGTTCGCGACACAGTGAATTGTAATCCAGTATGCGCGTGAATTGTAATCCAGTATGCGAATACCAATCGCGACACTGAAAATAGTTATCCGATATGCGACACAATCAGTTCGCGACACCGTGATCGGTTTGCGACAGAGTAATCGGTTTGCGACACATGGTAATCAGTAATTCAATCTGCGACAATATGTGACCGAGTAATCAGTAGTCAGTTTGACACAGAGTAATCAGTTATAAGTTTGCGGAGCATGGCAATCACTAATTCAATCTGCGACACACAGTAATCATTATCAGTCTGCCACAGTAATCAGATAACCAAACTGCGACAGTCACGACAGAAGTCAGAAATTCCGAGTGTGGATGAATCTTCAGTAATACAGATTGACACACCTGGTAGTATGATGATATGCGCACAGTAAATCCTTTACCTGGAGTCCGGTGATAAACTTGTACAACCACGTGTTGTTGTTGTTTCCGGCAGAGTGAATCCAGTGTCATGAACAGGTCCGAGATTAGCACTAAGTGGGGGTTTTAACCCCAAATGGGATTGAAACCGGCAGTTGGGGTTGTTTCAACAATCCCAATTGGGATATATTCATGTTTAATTACTCCGTATTCCAACACGTGGACATGGCGAATGGTGACAAGGAAATGACAACAACAAACACTCTTCGGAAAAAGTCTAATGCGTCCTTTCAACAGGTCCGGGAAATCCCACGAAGTTGCGTATACACGTCAGTTCGCATATACAGGCCAACTGACCATTGAGTGATAGGCCAATTAGCCTATAAATATCCTTGTCGACCGAACATTCCTCTCTCCCTGCAAAACGATCTCAAACTGCAAGATGGTATGTATGTGGGAGACACTTCGAGTTGTACTCTAACTAACCTGCACATTGGCGACAAATACTTTTACGGCATGTGTCTGACACGAATTGACTAAAATGGACCCCCACTTACCATTTCCCTCATTCTCATACTTACCTTCATCTATCTGCATCACATTTTCATAAAAATCAACGGAGCTTTCACATCATGTTACTCTCTTGCGGGCGCTGCCATTTGCAAAGACAGGGTCGCGTGCAAAGCGAGGAAAGCATGCAGCGCTTTTGCTACAGTCACACTCCTCCTATAAAGTCCGTTATCCGCGTTACGGAACTCGTCATATATTTTACACATCCTACAGCCTTTAGGTAATCATTCCTCTCATAACAGGCAGAGAGGAGAAAGGCGGCTTAATTTTGAATTTCACCATATTTATGTTCAAATTATGATGCCATAATTCAATTACAGTGACCAATAAGTATACATTCCAAAATTGAGTAACGGACTTACAGATTTAAATGAGGTAGTTTTCGGTCGTTTTATTATATTCACAAATAAGCATGCTTTCTCGTACGCCAAAAATAGGCTTTGAAAGCCATCAATTCCTTACTATATTATTTCAAATGCATGGAAACCGTCACTACATCAAGCTTGTTGTCTATTTCTTGCATATACCCAGACTTTAGACGCAAGTTTAGCCCCATTTAAGGGTGATGGCTCTATCTCATCACCTTTTAAACATGATGATCCGGTCTCAGACCTGATCACCATTAAAGGGTGATGGGCCATCAACTTTGTTGTGACTGTATCTGCAAATGTCAGATATTGAGCAAAATTGATTCTTATGTAATGGGTTGAATGAAGTCAAAATATAAAAATGTATTTTTCGCAAAATAGATATCTTTTTATGTCTGAAATATGGCATCTACGTTCAACAGCAACTGATCCAATGTTATCAATTTCACCACACCGTATCACTATTTTGGTTAAAGCTGTTCTCAGGTTATCTTGTGAATAAGGTAAGGAAGCGGCATGCTCGATACTTATACGAAAAATGCTAAAACAAACATTCTTCACTCTTTCAAGTCCATGAGGGCTTATTTGAAGAAAATTCTTGGCATTAATACAAGAAAATATTATTGGGCTTCACAAAAGAAAGTTGTGATATTGTCCGTACGGTGTCTATTTGGTTTTCTGACGGTTTTGCAAATATCGGATAGGGTAGAAAGGTATACGTACCCGGTATGTGATCTGGTGTTACGACCAATAATTCGTCTATATATTTTCAGTTTAAGGCCGATGGATACATGTTTTCCACGTCGGTGTGTGCCATATAGCGACAACATGGAATAAGAATTATGCAGTTGGTTAGCTCTGATCAGGGCCGTAGATGACATGTGAGCAACCTCGGACTGCTTTCACCTACCATCACCGTGGATAATCAATTGACAATATTGCTATGAGAAGGATTAAAGAGAGTTAAACCCCAGTCCCACCTTCAGCCCCAGTCACACCTTCCCGGTATTGACCCCGGTTTACCCAGGTTCTCCCCGGTTCTCCCCGGTTGTCAAATCGGGGCGAACCGGGGCCATTTTGGCGGGAAAACAGTAGTCCACGGTTTGACTACGGTGCCACTACGGTTTGTCACGGTGTACTACGGTGTAGCCACGGTGTAGCCAAGGCAGATGCCGGTACTACTACGGTTATTACCACGGTTTACGACGGTTTACCACGGTAGGCTACGGTGCATCCCGGTACCACTACGGTATCACCACGGCTTATCAAGGTTTGACTACGGTTTGCCCCCGTGTATCCCGGTTCACCACGGTTTCACTGCGGTTCGCCACGGTGGCGATACGGTCTTCCCCGGTGGCGCTACGATCGTCCCCGGTGTCGCCACGGTTCTCAACGGTTCGTCACGTGACGGCCCCCGGTGGGATATATTAGGGCAGATTTTCTGACTGTGGATCAGTTCGCTACTGACATCGCTAGTGACCGAGTAGCCCTGCACACTCTCAACAACTACATTGAAAAACTTCAACAACTAGAAGGATGCCTCGAAAGAAGACCACTGCCTCCAGGATGACTGGTCGCAAGAAGAAGCAGGTCCAGTCAAGCCCTCCCCTTACAGATGAAGAAGATGGAGGATCTCCAGCAGTTTCACCTCGTCCCACTACTCCACCATCCGAGGATGTGTCAGCTCCCCTAGCCAAGAAGAAGAGGTCGGCAGGCATAGTTTTGACTGATGACCAGGAGATTGAGCTGGCCGACTGGTTAATAGAGTACCCTCTACTCTACTCCAAGGGGATGAAGGAGTACCGAGACACCCACAAGAAGAACAGGATCTGGGAGGCCAAGGCCAAGGAGTTAGGCGTGGACGTGTCAGGGCTCAAGTCCTGGTACGAGTCCATCAGGACGAGGATCGGGAAGCTGACCACCATCAAGTCCGGTTCAGCCACCAAGGAACCCACCGAGCGTGACCAGTTCCTCCTTGACAAGTTCAGGTTTCTCAAGGTTAGAATAAACTAATTATTTTCTCCATCACTTCTCAGGTTAAACGGCTTCAGTTTGACTCTGGAAAACTGACCTCTCGATATCTTAGTATAAGACTACACACTGCTGTGATTTATTACCACACACGACTCTTCACGTGAGACGTATCAAACGACACTGATGTCCATCAAACTTTCTAAAACGGAAACTGTGCCCTGGGTCGAGCACGTTTCGATCTTACGGCCTGGTCACGTGATCAGCGTTGCTGACTTGTGTCCAGTACAGAACACAGGGTCACCACTGTCACAAATTTTTCATGAATATACTGGAACATCCTAAGTATGCGGAACCCATGAACAGTTAGCCATAATATTATCCAATGGTAGAGCAACCAAGTTTATATTAAGGGATAATCTAACCACGAACATCCTGTGATTTGGCAAGTGACGTCATTTACTATATTTTAACCTCAAGGAGCACATTGCCCGGGTGCCCAGCAGACAGGCAGTGAGCTATCTTTCCAAGATAGGTCAGAGTGTTAGACAGACCCAAGGCCCTGATTCTGGACCAGAGATGGAGGAGGAGGAGACTGAGGAGCCCCAAGCCAGCACCTCTAGGCCACAAGCTCCACCCAAGCCCAGGCAGACTGCCGATAGGAAGCTTGACCGGGAAGCTGAACAGCTGCTCTCAACCCTGACAGACCAGCAGAAACAGACGGCCCAGCTCCAGACCCACATCTCTGGGATGCTTCAGAAGGAGCCCACATCAGCCCGTGCCGCCTGGGGAAGCTGGTTTGGCTCCATGTCGGAGTCAATCCATGATAGTCTGATGCCCAAGTTCTATACCGAGTCCTTCAGCCTGGTGATGGGATTGGTGACCGAATCCAGGCAACTCCAGCAGGGTCACCAGCACCAGTTCCAACAGCCACAGCCACGGCATTTCCGCCAGCCACAGCAACAACAGCAACAACAGCCATCCCAGCAGGACGTTGGACAACAGCCTGTCTGCTCCCAGCAGTTTCACCAGAGGCAGCAGGCACACTTAGACTACTGGCAGTCAGCGCCAGCAGCAGCAGCAGTCCCAGCAGCCAACAGCCACAGTCACCAGCCAGCAGCCTCCCAGCTGCAGTCCGGACGTGATGACGTGGAACACCATAACACCAACGGCAGGGCCGCCATTATCCAGACCAGACAGCACACCCAACATCGCCTTCAACTACAGTTTGTCAGACCTGTCCTTCACTGGTATAGCCGGCCTGACACCAGACGCACAACCACCAGCAGTACGTGGTTCCATGGACACTCCTCTTGACCCCAAGCAGTGAACTATGAACTGTGAACTCTGAACTTTGACCTGAACTGTTACCTGTGTGAATAAAATCAGGTTATGTGTTAAATGCAAAAATGAGTTCTAATGAGTTCTTATGAGTGCAAGATGAGAGATAGAAAATAACTAATAAATAATAAATCATAAGTAATGAATGATTTAATATCATGAAAGAAAATAAAATGAACAAGTATATTTCAAAAATCATTTTGAATAATGATTTTACTTATGAACATGATTCAAATATTATAGCGAACGCAACACAAACAAATTTTAAAGTAGTGACACCGTAGCACTGCCGTGAGTTATCGTAGGGCTGCCGTTGTGTTAATAAGCTAATAGAATTTGTAAGAAGTAATATTAATAATTTGCAAATTAATTTGAAATTTACTTGTTCACATTTCAAATCATGTCCATTTGCCAGGGCACGGCTCCTGCAGGTGAGTTATAGTACGCACTGAGATACAGTCTTTGATTTTTTGCTGCTTTAGTCAGTCTGTTCCCACCAATGTTGGCTCCTGCATCGAGAAGAGCCTGATCATCTCTCCAGACTCCTGGAATCACGTTATGTTGCTGGTCTTCCTGATCCACCTCAGCATTCTGTTGAGGGGGGTATCTAATTCTCATCAGATTGTGCAGGCATATGCATGCCAACACTACAGCTGTAACAGTCTCAGGGTGTTGCCTCATCGTTGTCAACAGGCACTGGAACCTGTATGCTAGGATCCCGAAGGCGTTCTCAACTATTCTGCGAGCCCTGGAGGGACGATAGTTGAAGATCCTCTCATCATCAGTGAGTAGCCGTTTGGAGAATGGTTTCATGAGCCAGGTCCTCAGGGCGAAGGCGTCATCACCAGCTACGAAGTAGGGAGTGCCTCGATCATCACCTGGTAGTGGATCTGGAGCGGGGAGTCCTATGGTACCTTCTTCCATGGCCTCCTTCATTTCAGAGTTGTTGAATACCTGAGCATCGCCGGAACATCCATTGGCACCAACGTCTACCCAGGTGAATTTGTAGTCTGCATCCACCAGAGCCATCAGAATGATTGAATGGAAACTCTTGTAGTTGTAGTAGAGTGACCCTCCTTTCTTTGGGCACCTAATGGCGACGTGTTTTCCGTCCAGAGCACCGATACAATGATGGAACTGCCATCTCTGCCCGAATGTCTCAGCTATAGTTTTCCATTGTTGTCGGGTGGTGGGACAGTCTATCACTTGTTCAGCATACTCAGCTATGATGGCTTCACACACTTCACGAATGAAGAGTGAGATGGTGTTGTGAGGTACCCGGAAACCATACATGAGGGAGTGGTAGTTATCACCTGAGGCTAGGTACCTCAGTGTTATGGCCAACTTCAACCCAGGTTCTAGAGACTTGCGATAGAATGTATCTTGCTTGGTGAGTCTGTTCTCCAACCTCAGGAGAAGTTCTTGAAACATCTCTGGATCCATACGTAAAAAGTTCTTGAAGGAGCTCACATCTTCAACACGTAATTCCTCCATCAGACGTGTGTACTGCCCTAGAGCCAGTCGCCTCTCGAGCCAAGGCCGCACCCACACAGTTCTCCGTCTTCTGACCCTCCCGCTTACTCTTCTTTGGTGCTGCATAACTTGGAGCATCACCATGTTGTTTGCAGCCTGCTGCCTGTTCAACTGTAGCTGCCAGTTTATCAGCTGAAGTCTGTTTCTGTGGTTGTTGACGGCCAGATCCATGATGTGACTTCTTGACTGTTGTACTGAATGACTTGGACCTGACTTTGTCCAATATTTATAGCTCCTGGACGGGGAACCGTGAACAACCGTCAGCAACCTTGTCCCTGCCGTGACAAACCGTCGCAACACCGTACAACAACCGTAGTCCAACCGTGGCACACCTTGAACACCGTGGTGCCACCCTGAACAACCGTAGATCACCGTGGTGTCACCATGGCGGCACTGTAGTAGAACCGGCACTTACCGTGGTAAACCGTACCAGAGTCCCCGGTGACCGTAGTGACACCGTAGTACTACCGTGAGTTACCGTAGCACTGCCGTGAGTTACCGCAGGGCTGCCGTGACAAACCGTGGCTCCAGAAGACCACGGTTTGTCACGGCAGCCCTACGGTAACTCACGGCAGTGCTACGGTCGTTCCTGGTGATGCTACGGTGCCATCACGGATTTCTCTTTTGGCACGGTTTGCCACGGTTCGCCCCGGTAGTTTTCCCCACCGTAGCGACCTTCGGTTCAACACGATTCGCCCCGGATCACCCCGGATCACCCCGATTTCACTACGGTCTCGCCACGGATACCCACGGTTGGCCCCGGTTTGCTCACCGTAGCGCCACCGGGGCCAAAAACCGGGAAGGTGTGACTGGGGCTTAACAACACCACGCATACATTTGTAATATCAACACCAGGGATTTATTTTGCGGTAATATATATGAATCCGGACTCATCGTCATTCACTGTATCCAATACAGCTGATACAAAGCCGCGAGTAAAACAGTATGGTTTGTAAAAAAAATTTCGATAGGTAAATATATTACATAATACTGAATACAAAGTGAACTACATCTAATACAAGAAAGCACATCAATGATTTTATACTCTTCCTAAATTAAATATCAGAAGTATTGAGATAGTAGCCAAATTTAGAAATGAGAAACAAAACGGTACCATTTCAAATTGAAATATGGTTGTCGTCTAGACAGAATCTGTTCACAGCCACCTTTGACTTATATCGCATGCTGATTGCAAAATACGAAAGTAGCGTGCAAGGTCTATGGCGTTACGTTTCGTAATTTGTGTCTAATTCCGCTTAATCCGGGGCTAGGGGCCGTATGAACCCATGTACTTCAAAATCCTGATGGTGCTCATATGAACAGTAGTGACACCGTATGAATATTCATACAGTAGGGGCCGTATGAACCCATGTACTTCAAAATCCTCATGGTGCTCATATGAACAGTCACAATCAAAGCGTGACTGAGATACACCATTCTCTAGATAACGACTTTAGAACGATTATTATGGATTAAGAATACTGATCAGCGATACGGATTTTATATTTTTGGAACATCATGATGCCTTGTCGGCATCTTGAAAACTGTTGACCGCTTCTCTCTTGCAGGAAACTAGCCTATGTTTATGTATACTATGATTGTCTTTTTTAGAATTTGGTGCTAATACTGTTATATGGATATGGAATAGGTCTTTAGATTATGGACGCGGATATTCTTTAATGGACGACGGCTGAATTATGAATGACGGACTAGACGCTTGTATTATAACAATTCAGTGGGCATTACAATAATATCGACTTACCATACCTTATATTTTAAATGGGTCTTTCCTTGGTGCCCATGGTTTGTTGATATTTCATTAAAACTTATATAGAACATATATACATTGCTAGAAGTACCGGCTAGACATAAAAGGTAAAAATGCATCAATAGACAATAGATAATACAAATACAAGTGAAAGGACAATACATTATCACACAGTACATAACAGTACAATCAGCCCTAGATGACAGAGCGTCTTCGGATCATGGGGAAGGGCATAGGAGTGGGAGAAAATAAACCCCAAAAAATAAATTAATAATTCAGGGAGGCCATCTCCAGTATCGTCCCCCTTAAAGGTGTGCCCAGTCCCCACCCCTCCCAGCCAATCCCACGGTGCTCCAAAATACCTTCCGGTCTGGCCAATTGCAAATTTCTCCCACAAATTCACAATGCGACTTATCCGGACTGGTGACTCCATCATCGAGGACAATCCCCCCTCCCCTCCCCACATGAAGGTAACAGATTGAACGTATCCGCTTAGTGTTACAGAGTACAACAATGCAAAATATTTTATTGACTTCTTCTCAGAGTCAACCTGAAGAGTACAGCGAACCGGAAGAGTACACGGAGGCGGAGGCGCTCATCAAAAACCCGGCTAAACAGAAGAAGGGGCAGGCTCCCTCGTACAAGTGCCACTTTCGTGGGAAGAGAGGCCTGTCGTTCATCAATGACAGCAAGAAGAAGGCGACGTCGTATGCCTCCAGGAAAAAGACGTTGTTCAGGAATGTAACGTGTGAAAAATGTGATAATTAAGTGTTAAAAATGTTAATGAAATGGCTAATCCTCGTCGTCCTCTTCCTCCTCGTCGTTCTCCTCTTCGCCCTCGTCGTTGTCCTCTTCCTCGTCGCTCTCCTCCTCCTTCTCCTCATCCTCCTCAAGAATGGGCAATTTGACCAACTTGGGCGCAGATTTGGATCCACGTTCACCGACTACCTGTCTGTATAGGGCCTCGTTTCTTCGACGCAAACTGGCGAACTCCATCAATGTCTTGCGGCATGGTTTGCCCTCAATGGTGACATGGGCCGGCTCCTCAGTTGGATTCCCTAGGTAACTCGATGACCGCATGCGTGTTCGCCATGCAGTGATCTCGTGGTCCAGATTCGGATGGTACATGTAGTCTGGATCGTCTGTCTTACATTGAAATACCTCATCCATTGCTTTCTCCATCTAAAAACACACAAGTACAATACACCATTATACTGATTATTGCTGTTGCTTTCGTAGGCCACAGACATCAACATCACCTGTGAAACCGAGGTTTATCTAGAAATACTGCACCGGTCGACGGGGAAGCGAACATATTTTGCCACCAGCCTGTACAAGAACATGGTGAGTTGCGACGGATATTAAAGCGTTAATTATCCAAAAATATAAATAACCCACTATGTCATATCATCAATCAGACTGAGGAACTATAACTGCATTGTCTTTTGATCGTCAATCCATATGTATATATGGCAAGTTCTGATGCTGAATGAGTGTGCTTGTGATGCCGGCACATTACTCGCTAGTGTACTAGAATGAAATGGACTCGCTATGCGGGCATACCTAAAAACCCACTCATAAGACACATGCGAGGTAAATCCTGGAAAGAGCATGTGAAGTCATTGAGTGCGCTAATTGCATAACTCCATTGCAATAAACGGTGATAACTGATGACATCAACCGCAGTTAAATAACACAACATATTACTCTATTCTTTAAATGTGAACCTTATGATTGCTGAAATCTTGTTCTCATCTGTAACGATGAAAAGCTGGTTTCAATGAAACCGAACTTTCGGATTCCTTCAGGTGTTTGATACGACAAAGTGAAGACTGTTCTGTTTCATCTATTATCTATTTCTATTTTTATATGTAGGTTCTTGTAAGGAAAGCGACCCCGTCGACATCATGTTCAACACCAACATTATCATCAACATCCACATCATCTGTAAATGCCCCACCTACGCCATCTTCATGTACGTCAACGGCAATCACGTCATCATTGGGGACCGATGCGAATAGTGTTTTTGTTGTCCCTTTAAATATCCTTCCCATGACATCCTCCCCACCAAACGATTCCCTGGAACCCTCAACCCTACCTTCACCTTTTCTTCCAGAAACTGAAAGTCGGCCCACTCAAATTATTCCTACACCATTTTCCTGTCATTTAACCACCACCCCCCCCCACCTGCCCCATTATTCGATCCACTCGGTCCGTCTTCCTCGTCTGCTGCAAGACCCAAACTTGGAAAAAAGAAAGATGAAACGTCAGTGCGGAAGCCATGCAGGTTGTGGGAAACAGAATGCGCTGGCCAATCAGACAAACCTGTTGGATAGGAATGTGAAAATTGTTGTCTCTGCAAAGTAGAGTTTGGCACACCCGCAGATGAACTATTGGGCCACTGGGTAGGTTGCGATGTGGCAAACTGTAATTATTGGTACATGCAACCTGCCTAGGTTGGAGGCCCAAATCCAAACGGACTTTTAAAAACATTCCCTATTTTTGTTCCATTCATAATTTCATTCATTAGATATGTGTTCTTGTTTTTTGTTTTATTCATTTTATTTTCTATAAATAATCATTGTTCATACTCCATATATTCATACAATCATACAGATGTACATAAAAGCCTATAGGCTGAGGTTCCACATTTTGAAACATTTTTTTTTCGTAATGAATCTGATAAAACCTGTTAAATAGGAATCAATATTTACACGTTCTTTCTCTTAAAAAGTGGTACGAAAATATTATTTGAAATGTTAACTTACGTCATCTAATCCTTTAATATTGCGACAGACGCGTGTCCACTGTTCAGGGGTCGGGTTTCCAGCTGGCATCCACATTTTCACACACCGGTTCTTTGCTTCGAGGACGAAGTCCCCACCCTCACCCTTGCTGGGGTTGCCAGTGACGGAAATGGTCTCCAATATGTCGAGAAATGTTCGAACTTCCGGCAGACAGTTTGTCAACAAAAGACGATATCGGGGTTCGATTTTTCTGTAGTTGGGCATGTTGAGGGCGAAGAAAAACCGCTGTGATTTTTGGTCCAGGTCTGTAACGAGGTGTAACTTCCTGATGGTGAAAATGATGATGATATTTGGACGACGAATTTACCGTTGGTCTTTTGATGAGTGAGAAGTGACTTGGAGAATGAGATGGGTCCAATGAAATTAAATTCCTGGCCATGTACAAGTGCTCCACGGCGTTGGCTAAGACATTTCATTTTTTCTGATGAACTACCGGATCAGCTTGGTCAAGACTGCATAAACCCGTGAGGAATGAGATGAGAACAGCATTACGATGATGAAGCCAATCTGTTGATGAATACGTTTCAAAGTATTTACAGTTCCTGTAGTTCCCCAGAATGTCCACAGAATCCCTATGCAAATTAAATGGCTGTGATGCACCAACTGCTGAGGCGATGTCGATAAGTTAAGATAAGATCTGATGTAAGATGGCCCTCCCGTATCTTCCCCACAAACTCTGTTACGTCCACTTCCTGATCCGCCAGGTTAAATTCACCATGTAACCTATCCTCTGGACCCCCAAGATCTTCGAGAGGTACAGTTTTGGTGACGTCCATTGGATTATCGTCATCACAAGAATGCAACTTTCGGCATATTCCGCACAGCCTGTGCAAATGTAATTACATTATTTCCGTAAGAGCGCCAACATATTTCAAATAGTTAATGACAGCGGCTTTAATTTTTCGGTGGCTGATCTGTTGTACCTTCACTTCTTTACCGGTAGAAAATTCCTCATGCTTCTTACAGCTGCAGCTTTTCTTCTACAAAATAAAATGAATAGCTATGTTTACATTGCAGGCACTGCTTAATACCGCATAAATGATATCGTAAGTTCGACTGGACAAGTTGTTCTTCATATTACCTTCATCGTTATCTGATGAATTTATGAATTTGGAATGGTTAGTGATTCTGCCCGTGCTGCCGGCACATTACTTGCTAGTAGGATTATGCCTATAGTCGATCCTCTTTCTCTCGATACAATTCCATAAATATATCCCTAAGCAACCCGATGATATGTAATATATCATACTGATGAAAATATTCATTTATTGGAATATTTAGGAACGCGTCGAAACAACAAACGCATGTTCGCCATGACAGTACCACTTGCATTCTGAAGCTGAGTATCTGGGGATTTTCGCAATAAAAATGAATTAAAATCCTGTAAACCTTCCCACTTTGTCGCCATAGTATATCAGATTATCGGATTGAATTAAGGTTGCTTCCAGCGACTCTGTCTTATAAATATTCTTTGTTCTAAACAGGCCAATCACAGTTGCCTTGACTCTTCCGAGTCAATTAACCCTACCTGGCCTTGGGGGGGGGTGCACTGTTGGTTTTTTGCTCCTATCTCCGAAACGACAAACAAATTGAGAGCTTAAACTCCGTGACTTTTTAGATTATCATATTAGTCATTTTGAGCCTATTTGCATGACCCCCCGAGCAGAGGATCATGGGTAAATTCAAAATGGCGGCCATGTGGGGCACCAGAAAAGTGATGTTTTCGTCATATTTCTTATATTTATTATTTACTAATTTATCATGCAGTTTTTGTGAGGAAAAAACAAAAATAAAAAATTCGAAAATTCTGACCGAAAAATCGTCAAAAATGCTCTTTTCGAAAATGACGGCATCATGGCGGCTATCTTGGATTTTTTTTTACATATTCTTGTAGGGCTTGACCCAAAGATGTATTGTGGTAAGTTTCAGCCCTCTAGCTTTTGCGAAAATATATAGCCCCCCCAGGCTGCGGTACACCCCAAATCGCCCAGGCCAGATAGGGTTAAAACGGCGCTGTAATCGGTGAACTTTCAGATGCTACAGGGAAATTAAGGATTTCAATTTTAAAAGATTAGAGGTTTCGGGACTTTCGAATTGAATTATCGTTATAAACCTCGAAGCCCTACGAAAAAAACAAACAAAAAACCAAAAAACCCCGCATTTGATAATTCTCAGGATGATGCAGAATGGACATTGAAATATCCATCTTATGCTCACCAAGCTGTGAATTATCGTGTTTCTGAGCAAACTAATCAGGGAACTTTTATAAGATCAATAATATTCCCTTCCATATCAGAAACCAGTGACATATTGTCTTGCGGCCACCCAATCCTAATTATTTTTCTTATCCTTTGCGCTAGGATGCCTCCCTTCGGTCACGCTCTATCAGAAAATGTAAAAATATCCAAGATGGCCACTGTGATAACGTCACAGTGTGATGTCATTTTCAAAAAAGGTATTTTTTTCGGTCGATTTTTCGGTTAGATTTTTCGATTTTTTTAAAAACATTCGTCATTTCTTCGTAAAACCTGCATGATAAATTAGTAGATAATAGTCTAATGGAAATAAAAAACATTTTGCCCACTTTCCCTCACAGAAAAGCATTTTGAATTTACCCATGATCCTCTGCAGGGGGGGTATGCAATTAGGCTCAATTTGACCCCAATATGAACTATAAAGTCACGAAGTGTCAGCTCTCAAGTTTTTGTCGTTCCGGAGATAGGAGAGAAAGTGTTCCCCCCCCCCCCTTCCACGCCTGGTAGGGTTAAAATATAACATCAATTAGACATTTTTCTTTGCTCTCTCCGATGTCGCCTGCTGTCAGCCATGGTATAAACCGACGGCCAATCAAACGGCGATTTTCATTGGTCGAGAAGACCAGTCACGCCGAGAAAATATAATTTATGGGCCCGCTTTGAAGCCAATATGAAAAATTAACGACAACCACTTGACTGCGTATTGTCCAATGGGGAAAGTGTAACACACAGTCATATACGTGTAAGGTCTGATAGGTTCTAAGACCATTCTTCCTCAAATTCCATGTTTCAAGAAACACAAGAATGCATACCTTATACTTGGTGAAGCCTTATGGCAGCGATTTCTAGTAAGTAACAGAGGATCATAATCCTTCGACCCCCCTTTTCCTACTTTTTTACCCCTTGAGGTAGAGGGCTGACTTGTCCAACGTCACTTTAAACAACATGAATCACATGACCTCTTCATATTTCAATATGGTGCTCATTGTATTCGAGGGACTATCTGTCACCGGAGATCCTCCAGAAGTTGCGAATGATTTAGATACAAACATATATAAACTATTAATACATATAGCACATACACATGGTGATACGTGATACTTAAATGGCAGACGCGTGAAATAGATATATGTACAGGAAAGTTAAATATTTATTTATTTTATCCTTACATCCATTATAGGACAAAAATGTACATCAAATCGACAAGTGAGTGAGTGAGCGAAGCTTTAACGTCGCTTTCATTGCGTTCCTGTTGAAACCTTTGAAGCAACATGGAAACAAACACCCGTCATTCACCCTATAAAACACTAAGGACAGCACACAAGACACAGACAGAACTCTTACCTGGTGCAATGAAGACAAGTGCAATCACATTATCAAGTTCCTGTCGCTTCTCAGCAAAATGCATTGAAGCAACAGAAAACTGTGCCCAACGGACACACCAACCAACCCGCTTCAAATCGACGATGTCAGATTTGCTTACATTTCGAATGGTAGGTATATTTAGTAATATTTGGATATCTAAATGAATAATGTGAATTATTTACTTTAATCGTGTAAGCTAGATATTCAGGAGACAGCACTTTTAATATTTTGTATGTCTCCAGTGCAATACTTCTCAGTTTTCTTAACTGTAACGAGCGGCGGAGATGCAAGACGATGCACTTCGTCTAACCAGATGAAACGGCTGTTGAACCAGGAATCAGCCATAGCCTTAATTTAATCCGTGACGATATATCTATTCGTCTGCTAGGTTGACATAAACAGCTTGGCGTCATGATTAATAGTAAGTTCTCATATTCATTATCAAAATAATGACTGAGCTCCAATTTCAAACACATGCCTTGAACAGATCTACTATCTTCCAACTGGTCAAGTTGCAGAACTTTACCTCATGCTTTTTAAGAAAACTCGGCTTTGTTAAATATTACAAAGTTACGCGGATCGCTAGTAGTTGACAGAACAGCCTGTGGTCGATTTCGCTTCCGTTGATATTATGAGCATTATAAGGATCCATATTATGCCTATGGTCAATTGAATCAAAGAAAATTCCCAGTTCCACTGGGAGAAGAGGTGGGCATATTTTGATACAGCGATCTTGGTTAATCTTTAAATCTTGTATACGAACATTGTTCTGAAGCTAACTATTTTAGTATTCTTTTGAGTTTACGAACATTTACCTGCGTTATTAGAAAAATACTTTCCGTATTTCATTCTGGAAATATTTTACTTTCCGTAATCACGGACCCCCACTCCCATTCCCATGAAAGTCCGAAAAAGCCAAGAACGAAGTGAGCGAATTGGCTTCCATGTTCATCAGTTCATCATGCCCAGTGGATCCTCTTTCACCCGATATAATTCCATAAATAGCATAGGTAATATTTCATACTGAATAATTCAGAGGCATTCTTTGCATTATTGATTCGAAAAACGTTGCAATTATGAGATACCGCAAGTTATCGACGATTTGAGAAACCGTGGAAGCTATTGCCGGTGGCTCACGGAATAAATTTTCTTTATAGCTCAAGCTTGATCGAAAACTAATTCCGGTTCTCTTTTGACTGTCCGTAATTTCTGAATGCTAGATATATTTTTAGCCGACCTTAATAAATCATTATCTTATCAAGGTTCTCCTCTTTACACGTAGCCTCCATAGGATATAGTCCCCAATTACCGTGAGCGTTGTTGTACAAGCGTATGTTTCATTAGATATAGACTGAACGACCCACTGTTCCATTACACACGGGTATAGGTTTACGGTGTGATACTTGAGGTGAAATTCGGCGATTTGTCCAAAAGGGGGAGCACTTATAAGATATTAATTGCTTAAAGGAAAAGTTCGGGTTTGGTTGTCTTTGATACATATTATTACAACTCACCAAATTAAACCCAGAAGATATATTTTCTCATTTTAAAATTTTTGTTTGAAGGAGTACTAATCATTTTAAAACCGCGTACTCGCAGAGATAGAGTGCCGCCATTGTATCGTATCCAGAAGGCGGATATGACGTAGGGGAAAGGCTTGGAACTCTTCTGTCTGTTCGGGTAATATACGTGAAGCACGCGGTTTTCAGTCGAAATTGAGTGAAATCATGTCGACGAGCGGCAGTTCCGACTCCAGCGGTGAAAGCGATGAGAGCGATGAGGAAGCTGTGTTTGGTCTTCAGGGCTACCAATTCGAGCCGAAACGCTCAGATACGGAGATCAGAGCTGCGGGGATAGCAGCTCTAAAGCGAGACAGGCTACGAAATGAAGGCAGAAGCCCGCGTGGAAAATTTAGTACATCATGTACTCCATGTATAGTGTCGCCGGTGCACACGCTGCTCTCATCGACCGCTTACGAGAGAGATCGAGTGTCTTCGCTGTTGGGAGAGCGAACAAAGCCGCGCTCTGGCAACTAGAAATGAAAATGGTATGAGCTATTTAGTATTTGAAGTAATTCTTGCCAATGTTTACACCGTCAAACTTGCACCTTTACACACGCAGCTTCGTGCTGTCAACATATGTTCTGCCTTCCGCTTACGTCACACTGTTTTATATAGTTTTACTCCTATTGGCTAAAATATGTCACATGACAATACAATGGCGCTTTCCTGGAGTTCGGTAAATTTGACGGTATCACAGCATTTGGTTAACTATTTCTGTGTTAAAATAAATTCCAAAAATTAAAAAAAAAATACAGTTGAATACCATTTGACTAGCTCTTTCAGTTGAAATATAGCTTTACCATACCCGAACCTTTCCTTTAAGAAATCACGAACTTGGTCCCATCTTCTCTAACCATGTCCACAACATCGCAAAGCTGTTTTCCAATATGGATTGGACTTGGTTAGCGAAGAGGACTTGGCCCCTGTCGAAGAAGCTTCGATCATATATATCTTATAGCTGGGACATTTGCAACTAAAGAAAGATATTGGCAGATACTTTGTTTCTGGGACATTCTTTATTTTCAAGCCGCTGATTTATATAAAATCACACTCGACCACACATCCAAATGTATCATTTAATGTAAACTGAAGACTATAGCCTGATTTCACGGGTTAGTTTCTTATTTGTATTCCTATGTTTACTACATGGCAGTGTGACTAACGTCACAGGACCTACGAACTAGTTTAGGCATTAGTACTCCGACGCGCTCTAAAGCCTTGGAAATCCCCCGCCCTGTCCAGGCCTTCGCCCCCCTAATTATTTTTCTTACCCCTTGAGCTAGGAGGCTGAAACTTATCACACTGTACCCTTGGGTCAAGCTTTACCAGAAAATGTAAAAAAATCCAAGATGGCAGCTTTGATGACGTCACAGTGACGTCATTTTCAAAAACGGCATTTTTTGGTCGATTTTTCAGTCAGATTTTCCGATTATTCTCGGCAAAAACTGCATGATAAATTAGTAAATATTAATGTGATGTGAAATAGTTTTTGTCCACTTTTCATCGCGGAAAAGCAGAAATTTTGAAGAAATATGACAAAAACATCACTTTTCAGGTACCCCACGTGGTCGCCATCTTGAATTTACCCATGATCCTCTGCTCGGGGGGTTATGCAAATAGGCTTAAAATGACCCCAATATGATGAACTATAAAGTCCTGGAGTTTCAGCTCTCCATTTTTTTGCGTTCCGGAGATAGCGCAGAAAGTTTGGTAGGGAGCCATAATGGCCCCCCCCAGGCCAAGTAGGGTTAGGATGAGCACAGCCTAAGTCGAAATCACCAGTGATTTTCATCAGAAGTAGGTCAGCTCAGAACTTGCTGGTAAAAGTCCTCTAATGCACCTTCATGCAAAAAATCAAGGTTCTAATTTGAACGGTTCTCCTTATTTTGCCGACGAAATGATTCGGATGGACTCACTCACTGACTACCGAACAATTTGCAGATGGTAACTTACTTCGTAGGAACATCACCTGCTTGGTGCGCTTTGATGCATTCTGATGGTACATGGATCCTGACGTATACTATACCCCGCTTGTTGGATCTTTACAAACCTGTTACAATGCCTTTGGCCTGCATACGATACGATCCATATCTGTTACTCGCAAGTTGACATTGATGTATTGACCGGAGTGTCCGAAGGTCCAGTAGAGATGAAGACGACAAGGTTCCGAGAGCTGACAATTTTTTCAAGATACAGTAAGAGAAGACAAGGTAAGTACAGAACATATCTTGATACGAAATCATTGTGCTTTCTTGTGTGTTTTGACGTTACCGGTGAGAAAGGGACCTCAAGGTCTCCGTTCCGATGTGTTTCCATAGGGGAAGGGGATCAATTCCAACTAGAGCGTATTGTGAATAACTAAATGTTAATACTGTTCAGACATGTATACTATATGTATAAGTAATACATTCAATTTGGAGCTGAATGCGATGTTAGTCCAAAGAGAACGGAGCCGTGTCATGTAGTATGTTGTTTATTTCGATTTCATCTACCGTGGAAGAAAATTCCGAAGATGTCCTTCTGTTTTAACATTGGGCCAGTACCAGCAATTTATTGGCGGTACATTTATTTAGTAATATGGAGAACCTACAAAAGTTGCCCAAGGTGCATACTCCGAACAACACCAAAAGTCATCCAAATGTACGTAAATTCTTCATTAATTGACATCTCGAAGGCCCTCGAAAGGTAAAATGACCGCCATTGGTGTACCATTTTCACCAGTTTCGCCGTAACTCCGATAGTGTTCAAGTCCTTAAACGTTCTGGTTTAATGTCTTTTTTTTTATCAGTATTATTTTACCGCCATTTGTATTATCACAGGTTGAAAGGATCACAGATAAATTCAAAATGACCACAACGAGAAGTCTCCTGAAAGTTGCATGTTTGAAGAGTTTTTATCGTAATTTTTCATTATGATACTAATTTAGTTTGCTTAAAATCGGCTGTTGTATCATAATTTTTCAACAGAAACTCTGAGAAAAAATCGTTCCAAAATATTCATTTATTGGAATATTTAGGAAAGTGTCGAAACAACATGTTCGCCATGACGGTAGCATTCGTATCATTGCTGACCTACATTACGCGAAATTACATTCTGAAGCTGAGTATCTGGTGTTTTCGTAATAAAATGACTTAAAATCTTATAGACGTTCCCACTTTGTCGCCATAGTATATCAAATTATCGGATTAAATTAAGGTTGCTTCCAATGACCTCATCTCATAAATATTCTTTGTTCTAAACGGTTCAGGCACAGTTGCCTTGACTCTTCCGAATCCATTAAACCGGCGCTAGATAGGTGACCTTTTAGCCGGAAACCTAAGATGCTATAACGAAATTAAGGCGGGCGACAATAGGATTTTAGTTTTAAAAGATTGGAGGTTTCGGGGCTTTCGAATTGAATTATCATCGTTATAAACCTCGAAGCCATACCGGTACCAAAACACACACGCATTTGATAATTCTCAGGACGATGCTATTGAAACTGGACACTAAAATACCCCTGCAGCATATGTTCACCAGGCTGTGATTTCTCGTGTATTCAGAGCAAATTAATCAGGGAAATTTTATAAGATCAATAATATCCCCTTCCATATCAGAAATTAATGACATACTTTTAATGAATCTTTGCATACTTCTTTGAAAAATCTACCAATCTCATCCACTGAGACGCTTCATCAATACACTAGTTGGTTAATGAATTGATGCAAAATGATTTAATCTTCTTTTAGTACATCACAGCCGACGACGAGTTTGAACGTGGTTATTAAAAGTAAGTCATTATTATACAATTGCAGTCTTATGATGAGGTCAATATGTGTTTCTGTGGACCAGAGAAAACGATATTCAAAGAGCTCGAATTAAACGCAACATAACAAGGTTGTTGAAAAAAAACTGCCGGCGAAATGACAAGACTGAGCTGAATATTGTTCCCTCAAGGTCCAAGAAAATACATCAAAAGACTATGATTGTTGAGGTCAGACTCCTAACCTAAAAAAAAATGAAAGCAGTTAACGCTATCTGGTCTGAGCTTTTTGGAACCTGTCCGGGGGCGGGAGGCGTTGCGGCCACCCAACCTTAATCATTTTTCTTACTCTTTGCGCTAGGAGGCTGGTACTTACCACACAATGTACCCTTGGGTCAAGCTCTATCAGAAAATAGATACATGTACAGGAAAGTTAAATATTTATTTATCGTTACGTACATTATGGCACATAAATGTATATCAAATCGAAAAGTGAGTGAGGGAGCTGAGCTAAGTTTTAACGTCGCTTTCAACAATATTTCGGTCATTTCGCGACGAACAAACCAGGCAGGTTGCGTTCCTGTTGTTTCAAAGAAGCAAATCTTTGAAGCAACATAGAACCAGACACCTGTCATCAACCATCATTGAAAATAAAACAGAATTTGTTCAAGTTTTGCTAGTATTTGTTTTGCCACAAAAATGCCAGACTAGTGGACAGTATATAAAATTTGAAAGGAAAAACAAGTTTTGTATACATGAATGACAACTTCCCCCGAAGTAGTGAAGAAACGGCTGAGTCTCCGAAGAACACTCAGGTGACGTCAGGCTTTACCACCTAATTCAGATATAGGTTTGTTAAAATTAAGTTGGAAAGTCAATATCTATGCCCAGAAGTTTCACCGAGTCTTCAACGACGTAAAATCAATTCGACGGCCCTGACAATCCAGACTAAAACCAAGGATGACATTCTAGGCGAGAGTCTTTCGAAAAATATATATGATACAAATGATATCTCCATGGCGGTCATCCTGCATTATCACGCCACTTGAATGAATGAATATTTTCAATGTTTCGGAATATCAGACTAAGTTAGAAAATACCAATTTCGAATCGACGTTCAAGCAGTTTTGTCGATTCATATTACACTCAGAGCATTTGGTTGATGCAATTCGTCTTCGCATGGGAGGAGCAAATCCGTCATGTAAGACATATACAATAGGTGACTACATGTGGGGAACCATTCATCCAAGGAGTGAAAAGGGCCAAGTGTATTGCACGCAAAGTGTTGCCGATTGAAGTTGTCTTACATGAGGGGTCTGCCATGGGAGGGACATCTTGAAATACCGTAGTGTAGGACAAGTACGTCATCCACGAAAGAGAAAAATTCTTTCACGTCATTTGGAGAGCCTTGTGATCTTCTCCGTATGAGAGATTATACTTGAAATCTCTGGGAGCGCCTTGGTGATAGAATTGGCATAGGTGCTTCAAATGTTACCAATGTTATTCTCTCGAATGCAGATATCTACATGTACATGCACACAGTCAGAAAAAGGTAAGCTATCACCAAAAAGGGTGATCAGTTACAACAATCACCCTCATTCACTCATCACTTTCAGGATGACGAGCAATGAGTGCAAATTTGAGGTCATCTACTGATTAGAGTGATGAGACCTGGTCCTCCTTAACCCTATCTGGCCTGGGCTTTTTGGGACGTATCCTGGCCTGGGCGGGGGGGGGGGGGCGAAATGGCCTAATTATTTTTCTTACCACTTGAGCTAGGAGCTAAAACTTACCACACCTTACCCTTGAATGAAGCTCTACCAGAAAATGTAAAAAAAAAATCCAAGATGGCCGCTTCGATGACATCACAGTGACGTCATTTTCAAAAACGACATTTTTCGGTCGATTTTTCGTTCAGATTTTCCGAATTTTGTATTTATGCAATTTCTTCGCCAAAACTGCATGATAAATTAGTAGATATTAATGTGATGTGAAATAAAATAGTTTTTGTCCACTTTTCGTAGCGGAAAAGCAGAAATTTTGAAGAAATATGACGAAGAAAATCACTTTTCTGGTACCCCACGTGGTCGCCATCTTGAATTTACCCATGATCCTCTGCTCGAGGGGTCATGCAAATAGGCTCAAAATGACCCCAATATGATAAACTATAAAGTCCCGAAGCTTCAGCTATCCATTTTTTGTCGCTCCGGAGATAGCGCAGAAAGTTTGGTGGGGGGGGGACATTTTGCCTCCCCCCCCAGGCCAGGTAGGGTTAAAAAGGCGATGGACCATGATCAAAATTCATGGATCCGTATACGAGTTGGATACTGTATATATTAATACTATAAGAACGTCACGTATATATTCCGTTTAAACCTGCATTAGACATCATCAACTGAGGCGTTTCACGTTCACATATATGTATAATCAGGTACAATGACTTACAGACAGGCATGCATAAGCCATTCATTCATAGGCGTACTATTCATTGCAGAATTGCTATAAACTTTCCAATCATAGGATGAATTGAGGCAATGACCGATATTGTTCCAACTTACCGACATTTTCATTTCGACGTCATCTTAGGTAGAAATTCCGAAATGGAAGAAATTCAACATAAAACACCACAAATCAGTTTAAAAGACATTTCTCAAAATCAAATAATTGTAACATTACAGGATTTTCTGTATAGACCACTCATGATGTGGGATTTTTTGTGAGATATTAGTAGTAATTGGTATTGAACGCCACGAGAGATATACTTCGCTTTGGAAGACCTGTAACTATTCCCCGTTTCACAATTTCTACGCCCTTGGTTGATCAACTGAATTAAACGCTCTCATTACTTCTATAGACCAATTTGAAACTCAGCAGTGAAGCCATCAGAACCTGGAGTTTTTGTTATTTTCCATATTTTTAAGAGCTGCTAGCATATTACTCTCACTAATTTCTCTCTCCAAACTTGTACTGTTGAATAATTCTCTTCGTATAGAGATTCATATTCTGCTTCAACGAGGAATTTTGCCTCCGTGGTTACAAGTGTCTTTAAGTGATTCAGAGTCTGGTGTGCGAATTGGAGTCTTGTAGCCGGTGGACCGTTAGGCCTTTTGTGAAACATTTCATTTCAATAATTTAGATATTTGATTAGTATAGTCTATCTGAGACATGGGGGCATTTGCTGACCGCATTGAAGCAATTCTTTAGTGATTTGCTCTTGCCATCAGCTTTTGTTTCCTTTTGATTCTGTAGATTGCTTTGAAACTTTCTTTAGCTTAAATTCCCTGTCATCTCTGTGTAGCTAGTAGATTCTGACTGCGGGCATGTTTTAAACCTCTGTGATATCTGAGTGATCGTTCGTATGCTTGAGTGGTATCTCATATTTGAGAGAGAATCGACAATCGAAGCGAGTCCAGATTGTTAGCATGATTAGGCGTATCTGAGATCTTCCCACGAAGACATGATAAGAAGTAAGCTTGAGGTCACACGTTATTCAGTCGTGAATATTATATACCACAGCCGGATTGCTCGCATTGTGCTTATTTATACATAATTTATTAATCTTTTGCTCGAAATGTACATCTCGAAAAGCTCACTGTGGAGTGTTCGAGACACCTGTATACTGAAGAACAAGGCGCACGCTACTATAGGGGGTTAACTTCAAAAGTTAAAACGGTTCTATCAGAAGCTGTAGTCCGAGGTTTGAAAATTAAATGTTCATTTTCTCGCTTTCCGTTTTTAGATGAAAAAAGGTTTATTTCTCGAAAATATTCGTTCTACAACACTGAAGTTTTAGTATGCTTTTCCTATGCATCGATCAGTCAAAATCCGTGTTTCAAATTTGTTACACATACATTTGGGAATTTTGATCTTCGAAACTATATCTGGCAAATAGATAAGGCTCGAACTAAAGCTATCAAGGTATTCATTTCCCTATTTCTCAAATTCAATTAACCAATACACAGACCTCTGAAGATTTGAAGTTTTCCTCTGTTACAAAATATTGTTTTGAAGTGACAATAATTTGAACAATTTCTGGAAAATATCAGCTTTGAAAGAGAAAAGTGAATTTTTTTATGAGCTTTTATACAATAACCAAAATCATTTTCGTGTAATCTTGAATATATTTCCATCATTCGGCAATCGGCCTGTGTCGTCATTATAACAGCAGGGAGACAAATCACTCGACACGGTCTCGGATAATGTAGGACATAGTACCTCGTGGCGCACTGCTAGGAATCCATATTGGCATCCATGTTGAAAGCACAGTATCACGCCGAAACTGCGAACAGCGCGTGTCAGCTGTATGACTTCCGTTACCATGGAGATGAGCTTGAGAAGAACAACCAGGAGAAACGCCTCAAATTAGGAGAGATCCTCCGCGGGTCGAATCAAGGGAATATCCATTTCATCTGGCTATATAGTTTATCTCCCGATAAGGGAGAAATACGACGAGGACTATGTGAACTGAAACACATCCTATAGCATGTGATGTGCCTCACGTGCGGCGAATCACGGTTCACAGATGAGAGCTGTAAAATCCTTACACCATTAATGCGCGAGGTATTATGATTTCGACGGAATAGGCCGAGCAGTCGCGAATGAGAGACAAGTGTCACTGGCTGCGCAAAATTAGCCTCAGTTGGCTCATATCAGTAATTGTTCCATCAAAGAGTAAATTAATCTATTCTGCTATAGAGCGATATGGACGAGATTCTTTTGTCTATATGAATGGTCAATATTTACTCGAAGTTGTTTGCCGAGTAAAAGCTTCGGTAGATTCTCTGTAAGAAAGATCATTATTAATCAATATCTAAATATGGACTAGACTGATATTATTGCATTATTTACCTTTGGCGTTTATTTAACATGAAAACCTATATACCCATGCCATCCCTTGATGGTGTATATCGGTGTAAGATTTAGGCTCACGTCAGGTGTAAATCATGAGGTTAACCAGGCCTTAATCAGTCAGACATGTTGTCATCCATCATCTCTACATGGATCTCAGAAATGAAAACAGAATATCAGAAATCGAACTCAGTCCGTGAGCATGCTTTAAAAGCCTTCCATAAGGTCTGCATGTATGAAAGTGAGCGTGAGCCTACTTCAAGTTTTCCATGTTCTCTACGTGGAAACCCAGTTTGCGAGCAGACTCTGTGCATGCTTTAACCCTACTTGGCCAGGGAAATTTGGGACATGTCCTGGTCTGGATGGAAGGGGTGGCGGGAAGGGGGGGGGGGGGCGGGGGGAGGCATATTCGACCCCTCTAAATAATTGTCTTACCCCTTGAGCTAGGGGGCTGAATCTTACCACACTATAACCTTGGGTCAAACTCTACCAGAAAATGTAAAACCATTCAAGATGGCCACCTGAGATGACGTCATTTTGAAAAAGGGCATTTTCCGTCAGATTTTTTTATTGTTTTTTATTGATGCGTTTTCTTCGAGAAAACGCAAAAAGTGGGATTATGCAAATAGATTTAAAATGACCCCAATATGAAAATCTACAAAGTCAGCTCTCAACGTTTTGTCATTCCGCAGATAGGATAGAAAGTTTTGTAGTGGGGGGAGGGGGATAATGCCCCTCAACCCGCAGGCCTGTAGGTTAAAATTCCCATGGTCACTGTATGGATAGCAGAAATATGAAAACCAGATATTGAACATGCTTTAAGTCATCCATGAAATATGCATGAATGGCATATATCAAAACCAAACGGTACTTGCTTTAAGTCTTCCACGGTATCTGCAGGGCGGAGCTAGAACCCGTGTGGTCATCGTATTATATATATATCTTCATGTTGTTTATTGAACAATCACAAAACATTCACAGTCGAATAATTAAAAGATGCATTATACTCCATGAAACGGTTGAAGATCTATCCGGATTCAGTCATACCGGTCAGCGAGGTGGAATTCGCGAGATAGTAACAAAAGTGGAAACCGACGATGGCTTCTCTCTTGCGAGAAAACAACTCCTGCTACGAATATAAATGTATTTTTTGTCACACTTTTTTGATTTCTGTGATGTCCAATGAATAAAGTTTTATCGATTAAGTACGCTGAAATGTTTCATGGAATACGACTGGCTATCGAATGTCGTGTCTGGTGCTTGTGTTTGGAGTACTCGACTACCAAGAGAACACTGTGATCTGATATGTTTGACATCTTCGCATATCCAAGTCGAACACTACACGCGTACGTGTTGCCTTGGCTGAACATAGCACATTATCTGATCAGAATACGGGTTTGGTGATGTCATAGCTCTATAAATATTCCGTGGTCCGTATTAAGAGAAGTGCAATGTATGACCTCTTTAAAATTCAAATGATTGGCTATTCGAAAGAAATTAACATCAATACAACCACCACTTGCCATATTTGGAAATCACACGGGCAAACATCAAAGAAAATCCTCGCTGCACGGTCATGTCTTGATTGGCTATATGACATCACATGCGTTTCCCGGTTTGAACAATCTACTCTCTTCATTATGTCAAGGTAAATGACGGAACGTTAGTGTAGTATTTATCTTGAAATGTGAAGATGATGTTTTGATCTCTTTTTGAAACCCGATTGATCCCTTCCGATGTTTAGTCTATTAATCAACTTAATCAGCATAACTATAGTTCCTTTACGTTAGTATGTTTGCGAATTATACCAATACGTGATATATACCGTACGTGAAAAGTATGTTCGGTTCTTTCAAACTAGCACGAACTCGTATAGATTATCGATGGACCCGTTCTTCTGAATTCATCATGGTGAATCTGACTGACTCTATTAGTACCTAAAAAGTAGGACAACAGAAAAAACCATTTACGCCTATAAGATAGCAAGTCATATTACCGAGTGTTACGTACAACTCACGAACTACTTTTTTGGGATTCCTTTGTACTGTTCAATCACAATGTCGTCTTTGAAAGTAGTTCGACCTTCATGAATACGGATTAGTAGACAAGACTCCCAACACCCATTGCATGCTATTTCTCGTTTACCGCCTTGAGTGTAACAGTGTAACTCACATTGGACTAAGGATGCCGTTTGTTAGTTGGATTGCTCATATGTACCGTGAAAATGTGAGATAACATAAGACGCTTTTACGTCGCGAAAATGTTGTTCTTGTACAAATACGCCTATTGTTATATAATGGGAGTATTTAATCCTACCAGACCTGGGGTAGAGGCATTATGGTCCTACCAAACTTTCCAGTCTATCTTCGGAATGACTCCGTGACTTTGTAGTTTATCATAATGTGTTCATTTTGAACATACTTGCATAACCTACTGAGCTGTGCGTAATGTGTAAATTCAAAATTGCGTCCATGTGGGATATGTCGGCCGAGTCTCTAACAGTTCGAAATGCACTAAGACCTTTTTCAATCCAAATGACAGACATATTTCTGACAGCAAAGCAAGGTCACGACATCAAACCTTGTAATATCACGCTTGATGATTGTTTAGCACCGAATTCTACATGTACTAATTTCACAATTTCTAAGTGTGGACATCGTGGGTGTCTCACGTGTCCACTGTTTAATACTTCATTTGGTTCCGCGCTAACTGGTAACTCATATTCTGTTAACTCGTATGTTGATCTTAATTGTTCTACTACAAACTGTATTTATTTAGTTTCCTGTAAGAAGTGTGGTCAACAGTATGTTGGCAAGACCACCCAAAGACTCCATCTTAGGGTGAACGGTCACAGAAAATCCGTTAGGAAAAACAATTGCTTATAGGTAAGCATTTTTCTGGACCTGACCATGGCTGGGATAACTTTAGTATTCAGATCATAGACGTCGTCTATCCATCTACCAATGACTCCCCCTTTGGATTTGAGAGAAAAATCCGAGAGCGAGAATTATTCTGGATGCTAGAACTTGGGTCGGTGTTTCCGTTTGGTTTAAATGATAATGTCAGTGGGTTCGGCAATGCTACAAACCGCCGTTCAAATATATCCAACATTACGCAGCTATTTAAACCCCATCAACGGAGGCATCGCAGCCATGGTTGGCGAAAGTTTAATAGTTCGATGATTCACGATCATATCACTTTAAATTATTTAGTGGGTTTATCTAACACACCCAATAGTATACATAGCTTACGTACAGTTCTGTATGCGTTACCTCTGAGAGCTTTAGATTGAATAGCCAGAGATATACAACAATCTGCGTCTTCAGGAAATATAATACCACCAAAAATCAGTAAAGTATGTCAAGATATAGCGTATTTTCGGTTGTATCGTCCAGTGAACATAATCGAAACATCTCAAGATCGGCTTTTCTTGAAATTCAACTACTTAGATAAAGGCCTGGACGTTATCATTTTATATCAAGACACCTTATACTTACCTTGTGCATAATATTTAATATTATGCAATACTGTTGGGTAGATTCTAAACCTCTTATACCAAATGCCAGAAAAAAACGGACACCCCCCTCCAGGGCCTCCATCAACTCCGGCGACCTTGACCGCTTAAGTTCCCGCCAAAAACTCAACTCCTCAGTTTGATTTCTAGCACGATCAAACCCACACGTGAATTTACTGTGCTCCTCAACTAAGGAGATTCATATACATTCATTGGATTTACTCGTTCTCTCAAGCCTCCCGTATTGGTCCGTGAGTTTTTACATTTATGTACTTTCTCGTTATACCGAATTCCTTACCGCATTTCATTGTATATTTTTTTTAAAATATGTACAGTAGAAATCCTCAGTGTATTGGGATCGCTCAGATATGGCGCTCGCCATTCTGTAAACAAGCATATCGGGTCTATGCTTTCACTATGGGATTATTCTGCTCTGCATCGAGAATAATAATTTCATTGTAAATCGTATACCATTGTGATAAATATGTTAAATGTCTGGCACGACAAGGCTGGCACGACAAACTATGGCACGGAATTGGCTTTTACGATCATAGGTTACGTTGAGCGTTATTGATCTGGTAGGGGACTCTTGTTGACATGTTACTAGGCAGCCATTTTGACCGACAGCACACCTCTCTCGAGATAGTGCGTCGGAGTCATAGAGTCCTTTGCTGGAGAAGTTACGTAACCTCTTTGTTACTGTGAATTCTTTGTGCGAATTACTATAGGTAGTTGGATATACCTTGGCAAGACAAAGCATGTACATGTAGACAGCTACACTAATAGCTGAGCTCTGTACTGATATTCGCACTTTGGATTTACGTTTCAGAGAACGGTGTAATCACAACAATAGCACATTGTTGTCTGTATATTATTAATTTAGTAGAACGATGCGAAGTATTTTTTGGCATGTTATGGGAATAAAATACTGTCTAGAATGTTTCACGTTCCAAACATTCTTTCGCTCCAATACTATTTACAGTTGATGTATATAGGTGTACCGTAATTATCAACTATACGTTTGCACATGTCTAGTAGTTCAACATGTGGTGCTGCAGAGGTATTTCAGTACAAGTGGGGCTATACTGATACCTATACAGTGAATCTATTCATTGTTGCGCATTACGGTGTTGTACGCTTGATTTTTACGAATGGACAGTTACGATGGGGTCCATCTCTTATAATATACCTAGAAACTGAGACTTTCTTTGATTGAGCTCGTTTCTGTACACATAGTGGCATCTATGATGTTGTGGCGGTATGATTATACATGAGGTCCGTAGTACACTATGAGAGGACTACACCTGTGCGGGATCGTTCTATAAGCCCCGAGCTGGCACTGTGAGAAGTTATATGCTCTGTATGATATGATTATTGGCACTAATATAATCATATCTATATATTTTCAGAATTATGTCTGACTCGGATAAATCTAGAAAAGCGTCCCCGTCCGGTTGCTCTAAATGCCATCAATGGTCGGTCAAGGGTACCATTGGGCATGAGTGCTCGAAATGTTCGCTATGCACGGAAGGGAATAGGTGCGAGGTATGCCCTGCCTGGCCGGAGGATGTCTTTCAGCGCTGGCTGTTAGTACGTTCACGGTCCGTGGCGGCACTACCGGCCGTGAACCCGGGTACCTCCGATTCGGGTCTTCCTGCGGTATCCCAACCCGTAGGAAGGTTTATACCCGAAGCGGAGCTTGATGCACGTTTTGCGGAGCTTTATCGTGCTCTGGGCCTGTCCCAGGGCGCGACGGCTGCCAGCGAAACAGGCACACCGGTGTTCGTGGTCCCCCGTATAGGGAGCGCCGCATTGGGAAAGCCTCCTGCTTCTTCTTCTTCGACCGAGAAACGCAGGGCGCGCAAGTCGAAGGTGCGAGCCAAGACTTTGCGCGGCCCGTCTGAGACTTTTGTAGTTCCACCCAAACCATCGAGTACTCCTACGACTCTAGTCGCTAGTGAGACACCGTCCGATCCGGCTCGGGGTCCGCCGGGAGATGGTATGGATCGGAACACAACTGTGCTCGACGGGATGGCCAAGTCCACCAGCCTAGCCGAGATTGAGGTCGAGCAATCTCCGGCCGACACGGACCGCTCGGTTCGTGTTGTGGCGTCGTACGGTGGCCGTGATCACTCCGATGCCGGGTTGCTAGCCCGTGCTCGTGATCATGACCCTGTTCAACCGAGAACATCCGGCCTCGGCCGTGACAGTTACCCGTTGAGCGTGGAGCATATCCAATCCTCTTGGTCATGCCCCACGGGTGACCTAGGATCTTCATCCGGCTCCGTCATCGGCTCTATTGATGATCGGTTGCTTGAGGATACGGATATGGAGGTCGGTTCAACGTCCGGAGAGGACCCCGTACCTCACGTCGACTTGGACCAGGAGCAAGTGGGTACCATCGATGATACCATCGATGCGGCTCTTCTGCGGGCTGCTGCTCAACAGAAGATGCCGGGAGGCCCACAGCTCCTTACGCTCGGCCATATGTCCTCTTGGACTAGGTCGTTAGCGTATGCTGCTGAAGTGTGCGGTGTCCCTACGAACACTAAGCAGCAAGAACCCGTTAAGCGATCGCTAACAGGTCAGCCGCCGGCTCGCCGGCCGGAGCTACCCTCGTTAGGGCTGGATCCATTCGTGGATCAGGCTTTCGATGCGCTTTCGGTGAGGCCGCAGGGAAAGGGTAAGCGTTCCCTGCGTACGGCCCCACCCGGGTTCACTGAGCTCTTCAGAGGCCCTCCGTCCGAAGTCAAGCGGACGGAATCGGCTTCGAAAGTTGGACGGCAGTCCGCCTTTTTCCTGACAGGCAAGCAACATCGGGAGGATCTACATCCAAACGATATGTTGCGTCGGTCGGTTGAGGAAGAGCTCAAGGCGGCAGAGTGTTCGGCCCTGGCCGGGTTACGAACCTTTAGCCACCTTCTGCACATGACACACGCATCGCACGTAGCTGCCCTGCAGCGTACGGCTGACGACGCGGTGTCCCGGTTGCACTCCATGGACGCGGAAGCGATTCCGAAACCCATGGTGCTTCCGGCTGGCGTTGGAGAACCGCTATCGGTTCCTCAAGCACCCCCAGAGTTCTACCACTGTATGCAGTTGGCTACTGCAACGGGGTTGGACCTTCTGACGAGGGTGATAGCCAGGGTGCAGATTGCCCGACGGAGACTCTTCCTGGCTGAGTCTCGACTGGGCTCAAAAGACCATGCGCAGAACCTCATCAACTTACCTCTCGGTAATGACGAGCTGTTCTCCGACGGACTCAAAGCTTACGCTGCTGAGGGTCATATTGACTCTCAGGAACTTGAGTCCATGGTCAAACAACACCAGACCCTTGCTAAGGGGAAACGCAAAGCCAGCGTTTCCAAGCCCGCTGATACTTTCTCCGGCTCTTCGAAGCCCAAGAAAGCCAGAATAGGCTACCGTGGCCAGGGGGAGGGCAAGAAAGGGTCTAACAACCCTTCTAAGCCCGCTGGTAAGGGTGGGAAGCGCACCTGACCTGTGCGCTCTCCCACTGCCCAGGACACCAACCTCAAGCTCAGCACGAGTTTTGGAGGGGGGGCCCACCGGACTCGACACTTCTGTGTCGGCGCCCGGAACTGCCGGTCGGAGGCCGTCTCGCGCATTTCACCTCTTGGTGGGATCTATACAGCGCAGACAGCCTAGTAAGGCAGATTGTCGCAGAAGGTTATCGAATGGAATGGAGCGCTCCAAACCGTTCACCTCCGCTGAGAGGGATCCCCCTTGTGACCCCGTTACCTCGAGACCCCCGTCAAATTACCATTATACGGGACGACATATCTTCCCTCCTCGCCAAAGCGGCGGTAGTAGAGGTGAAAGATCCGGCAACGGATCCGGGGTTTTACACCAGGATGTTTTTGGTGTCCAAGAAAACCGGGGGATGGCGACCGGTCCTCAATCTACGGCCTCTCAACCGTTACATTCGCATCGAGAGATTCAAGGTGGAAACTCTTCGATCTGTACGGGCCGGACTTCGGGTCGGCATGTGGGCCGCTTCAATAGATTTGAAGGACGCATACTTTCATGTACCGATCCATTCGGACTACAAAAAGTACCTAAGGTTCGCCATCGACGGCAAGATATTGGAATTCCAAGCGTTACCGTTCGGAATTACATCTGCCCCTCGAGTTTTCACACGGTTAGTGGATGCCCTATCGGTCGTCCTACGGAGGTGTGGTGTGGATATCAGCACCTACATCGACGATTGGTTGGTGAAGAGACGTCGGAAACGGCGGTCACCTATGCGATCAGGTTGACACTATTCCATGCGCTTCTCAGCGGTTGGATAGTCAACGTACCCAAGTCAGCGCTGACCCCGGCACAGTTGTTCATACACCTGGGGGTTCAGTTCGATCTCCGGATCGGGCGGGTTCGGCCTTCGCCGGCTGCCCTTGGTCTGCTGGAGGAGATGCTCGCGGTGTTCTTCACCTGCCGAGCTCTCCCGGCGAGAGAGTTCTTGCGACTCCTGGGTCGACTGGTCAGTCTCGGAGAAGTGGTCAACTACGGTCCA